>BQNB010174941.1:1662-13211 GCA_026074375.1 Tanacetum coccineum
ATGATTTAAACAAACACAAGGGCTGAAATTGCAATTTTCCAAAAAAAACCCTCTTTTCTCTTTTAGTTATAAACAGCAGGGACCATTTTTGCAATTTGCCCTAACTCTTTTAAATCTTTTGTTATAAAAACGCAAGGGCCAAATGTGTGACTTTCCAAACTTGGTTATAACTATTTTCGGCTTATAAACAAAGTGAAAAGAGAAGGAAAGATGGGGGGGCATTTTTGCCTCTTCCCCATACTTTCCTTTTAAACCTGCGTACCATAACTGTCGAACCCGCTTCCCGCCAAACCCAAACCGCCCCTTCCCATGGTATTCTAGCTCATCCCCATGCTCATAGTACTCCCCATTAATGAGCTTAACCTAAACCCACTTACCCTGTCCCTTATAACTTGCCACCCTGGCAATCTTTGCAAACCCGAGACCCCATCTATGGCTGAGGTTGTATGATAAAGTAGCACAAGGCAATCCAAGGGCTGGGAATTGTGTGAAGACTTTCTACACACCCAACTAGCACAATGTAAAGACCAAGAATGACTTTGGGACTTGTATAAAAAGAAGAAAAGCAAGCCGAAGTTCATTGCACCATGTTACACCCTTTTTTTTACCCTGTTTTAGTTTAAATGTATTTTATTTAAGTCTTTTTAGCAATTAATGTATTCAGTTCCTTTTTAAGAGTTTATGTTGTAAGTTTTTGATTTTTAATAAAAAAGTTAAGAGTTCTCTTGATATTGCCATTGTCGAAATTTGAAGTCTAATATAAGTTCTTCAATTCTGTTTAAACTTGTTTAAGAGTGTGTTAAAGTGTTAAATCACTACCTATAATCACCTTTCTTAGCTTCCCTTAATAAAAATCAGTTAAAAAAAGGTTTTTATATATTTAAGGGGGTGTTTGGTTGTGCCTGCAGAATGGGTCAAAAGTGGATTGCAATGGGTCAAGTGCACTCAGCCACTTTTGGCTGAGTGTGTGGGACTCATTAGTGTAATTTAATCAAACTTTTTAGTAGAAAATTAAGTTTTTATGAACCTTTAATATTCTGTTAATTTTTATAAAGAAAAAGTGTGCTTAAAAGCTTAAGCTGTTGAAACAGCTTAAGCATATCCTTTTTTGTGCTTAATTTAGTTGTAGTTAGCCCAAAGAAAAGACCCCTTTGCTCTGTGATTTTAAAACAACCAAGTAACTTTAAATGTGCATGTATGCAAACTTCTTGAAAACAGCCAATTTTAAGTAAAAAATTCAGCATGTTTAAGTTAACCATAATAGTTAAAATTTTGGATATGAGCTTATTTACCACCCCTTTCAATCTGTTTGGGTTTGGATTTGGGTAAAAAGCTCATATGAGCTTATTTTCATAAGCCCAAAAAGCCCCCTAAGGGCCTGTTTGCCTTCCCCTGGTGCTAGACCCCATTTAAAGCCCCACTTTTCTAGCTTATTTTAAATTAAGCCATAGGTTATTATTGCCTTTTAGCATAGCTTATAGGTAGTTCTTTTAGGTTCAGCAGCTTCTTTCCCTTAGATTGCTTATTAATATAGCTTAATTTAGGTTAAAAAGTCCTCTTTTTCTGTCTTTTATATAAAACTGTTACATAGCTTATTTCAATTTTAGCTTATCTTAGGGCTTATTAGGTTACCTTAGCTTATAATTAGGACTCCCTTTGCCTTAGTAACTGTTTCCTATAGTTTTATAGCTTATTGTACAGCTTAACCCCAAAAAGAAAAGAAAAATAAGCCCATAAGCTGTTATAAGTCTGCTGTCAAAGAAAAGCTTCATTTCTGGCTTATTTATTGGGTTTAAGTTCATACACCTTTTACAAAAATTGTTCCCCTTAAGCCCCTTAGTAAGTTTGCTTTTATAAGTTTTGGATAATAAGCTGTTTGGACCCACATTGTCAATCGGGGTCCACTTCAGGGACCATTTGTGTAATTTTATCTTTTATAGTTACCTTTGTTAGTCCCTGTGGTTAGTTAGCCTGTTACCCCGTTTGTCCTTGTGTCCTTTTCACTGTTAGTCCCTAAAGTTAACCACAGTTAGTTTATTTAATTTAATTAATATAAATTTAAAACTTAAACTATCATAAATAAACACCACACAACGACACATCAAGTTTTTGGCGTCGTTGCCCGGGAGTGAAAATTAATCTTGACTTTTATTCTATATTTTAGTTTTTACATTAGATCTAACTCTTAGAATTGGTGTAGTTTAGATTAGTTTATATTCCTGCTTGTTTGTTTATTCTGTTTGTGTGATACGGCGTATTCAGTTCACTGAATATGACGTATTGGTTATTTAACAAGTTTTTCTAGTAAGATTGTTAAAGGATGAACGATCCAAACATTACTATGGAAGAATACATCAGGCTCGAGGAAGAAAAGGCTCGAAAACAGGGTAAAGTGTTTAATTGGGAAACAGCTAAGTATGGAAAAATTTGGTATGATGAAGACATTCACGAACTCAGATCTGTTGAAACCGAATTCCCAGCTATAGCCTTTAATAATGGGGTGTCATCTGAAAAACACTTTCTTGTTAACCCACGGTAAGTTCTCTTAACGATGAAATTGACTTTAGAGTTTCGTTTGACGACTCTGACGATGAATATTACCCGGTAATTTTTTACAAAAACTCGTTTTCTTATAAAAAAGTTTCTACCAATGATTTGAAAACGGATTCGGAAAATGATAATGAAAAAGTCAATTTGCCTTCACTTCTATCACCTGAGCCTACAGTCAGTTGTTTTGATGATTTAAACTTCTTTAAAGATTTTGAGAATGAATTTCCAGCCATTGTTTACAATAATGCTCAAATGTCTAAATCAGATTTATTAACTGAATCGATTTTAAGCCCTCAACATATCGATGAATTTGATTTAAATGATGAAACATCAGTGTCTGAATATGATGAAGAGGAACAAAATGTTTTGTACTTTAATGATCTATTCCCCTTCAACATTATTCATCCCGATGATTTAAAGTCGGAAAAAGACAATGATGACAATGAAGTCGATATAATACAGTCTTCAGGGGGTAATGAAATTACACAAGGGTCAAATATGCTTTTTGAAACAAGTCACGATAAAATAAATAAAACTTTTAGAACAAGAAGTTTTGTCATGAAATTAAATGTAAATATTGTGATTTGGAATTATTACGTTAATGGAGTGCTATTCTATCTCATTATGAATTTATATGTGTCGTTTGTCATTTTGTTCGACCCTAAACGGTATTATAAGGATGGTGTTTATACAAGGATGTTGCGGAGGCCAAGGTACGTTTTCTTTGCTTTATTCAAAATAGGAAAATTGGTCTTCAAGGACGGATACGACGTATTAGGTTAAAACCTATATGGCGTATCCACTATTTTTAACTGAAGTTGACTAAGTCAACAAAATTTGCCAATACGACGTATTAATCAGACCTCAATACAGCGTATCGAGTTTGGGTATAAAAGCCTAACTGATACGCCGAATTGAGTTTTACCAAAACTTTTCACTCTCACAACCAAATCTTTTCACCGCGCACCAAGTGAGAAGCTAAAGAAAAGTCTAACTTAAAGACTTCTCTATAAACAAAAGTGCTTCCCGGGAGACAACCCGGAATGTTATTTAATTTTATTGAGTGTGTCTTCCCAGACATCAATATGGCGTATCTGCTCCATACCATACGGCGTATTGATTGTCTGGACGTTATTAGTCTTTACTTTTTATGCACTTCAAAAACATTATTGTTAGTTTTGGCAATACGGTGTATTCATGCACAGGATATGGCGTATTCACCAAAACTGATCCGTATTTAGTTTGCTTAGTTTAATTGAAATTAACCATAGGTACCAAGATAGGAATACACATTTTTTCCTATGTTTTATACAGGACTGATGTGTTCGTTGTGTGGTGTATATTTAAGATGTTTCAAGTTTTAAATTTATATTTTTCCGACTTAACCAAAAAATCAATCCCATACACCATATTGGTTTTAATCTATACGGCGTATTAAATATATTGATCCTTATACGACATATCCGTTTATGAATACGTCGTATCCACCCTTATAAAAGAATGTCTAAAAATTCTATAATCTTTGTACTATTCTCGTTGATTTTTCAGATATGGCTCTTCCACCATGTGATCAGAGGCACCAGTACCTTATGTAGGAGGGATTACAATACACAGATACTGATATAGTGGATTTTGAGACGAGGTTAGCTAGGATATACAAGAGGGAGGTGCACAGGGTGCATGTATTTGATATTGGGGGATTACCGGACTTGATGGTTGAAGGGTTGAGTGCTAGGATGCTTATGGAGCACATGGATGCTTAGGGAGTGAGTTTGTTCACTAACCGGGCCTAGAGGTAGCTATTTGATATTAGGGGGCCGTTGGTACACGAGCTCATTCTAGAGTTTTTTAGTACGTTTAGGTTTGGAGAGGCTGTACTTGATTTGGACATGCTTGGAGCTTTATAGTTTTAGTTAGGAGGAGCTAGGCGTCGCCTGAGCTGGAGGCAGTTTATTATAGCCTTAAGATTGCACACTATATAGAGATGGAATTGGATGGATAAAGTGCATACTGGGCCAAGATGCGCGAGGCAGATTTCCTAAACAATGGGGGAATTTGAGAGATTATTGGATAAGAGATGCTCATCTGGCTAGAGATTTCCTTGGCATAACCCCGTCCTACACTTCTATATGGTATCCGATATAACTCAGGGCCGTGCCACAGGTCCTGATTGCAATCAGTAATGCCCAGAGGAACAGGCACATAAGAAAGGAGACCGTTGACTAATTATTTACTACGAAGGATGGACGTTTGGCTCAGTGGGTCGTCCAAACGTCCCTTATTTATTAGGCTAGGTACCTTAGATTGTTTCTTCAGGGAGGAATAGGGAGTGATGATATCTAGTAGGTCATTTGTTGCTAGGTATGGCTGAGCATTTTTGGTTTGCTTTATTGAGAATACTCTAGTGTTGACTGTGATTGTGAGGGAGCTCTCGATTATCGATATGGGTAAGTTGGTAAGATTACTGATCTGTGAGGAGATTGATAATACATGGGCTTGGGTAGCCTTGGGACCAGAGAGGCAGCCTAATGCTGCGGCTGGTGCCCCTGGAGTCGCTCAGGATGCTCCCTGTTTAGATGAAGCTGGAGACCGGGCATTTTGGCACCATTAGATGCACCAGCTTGCCATCCACCTAGATTACTGCCAGGACTACCAAATAGGAAGCCAGATTAAGAGGTAGTGACGTGCATGAGATTCGTGGGGCGTTAGCTGAGCAGATCTTGATGTGAATTGTTGCTATGGCCAGTGATACTCAAGATTCACCGATATGGGCGTCACAGTGCATTGCACAAAATTAGACTCCTGCCGTATTTAGCAATACACATCATACTCTAAGACCCGTATTCCATATCAGCGTAGGGTTAGGCAGAGGACTGGTGAGGCCAGCACTTTTCACACCAGTCAGGACTACAGCAGCAGACCATGATTCCCATCCCCCTATCCTTTATTTCTTTTATTTTCTATCTGTACATTATTTATTTCATGTCGTGATGTATCTAACTTAAAATAGGTTCTCATATTTATGTATGTATATCATGATATGATGTTTTGACTTGTTTATGCCATGCAAGCACATCAAGCACGCATAATTTCAGCACCTACTCTTGAGTACATTTCAGAAACAAGCATCGTATTTAAACAAGAATAACAGAATCAAGAAGAGAGAGTGATTTCAAGTGTGTGGGAGCTAAAGAAAAGTCTAACTTAAAGACTTTGCTGTAAACAAAAGTGGCGTCCCGGAGACAACCCGAAATGTTCATTATTTTTATCGAGTCTGTCTCCCAGTCATCAATACGCGTATCTCTGTCCATTAACCATAACGGCGTAATTGATTGATTAGGACGTTATCAGTCGTTACTTTTTATGCACTTTAAAAATATTATTGTTAGTTCTGGCAATACGGCGTATTCACCAGACTGACTCGTATTTAGTTTGTTTAGTTTAGTTTAAATTAACCGTAGATACCAAGATAGGAATGCATGTTTTTCCTATTTTACACAGGACCTCGTAAAAGAAATATCGACGAATATTGGTGGAGAATTCACAAATATGGAAATCTTGAAGTGTTGGAGTCTTAAAACTTCAAGGCGGCTGTTCAACACGAATTCTTACTCAATAAACTCAACATGGAGAATCTACCGAGCAAATATCAGGGGAGTTTCTCATTCTAATTCTTTTTAATTCCCGTATTTAATGTTTTATCTATGCAATGAGGATGTTGTATAATTCAAGTGGGGGGATGGGAATTAAAATGTATACTTATCCTATTTTTCACATTAAAATGCTTAAAATTAAAAAAAATTTCAATCATATATTTGTGAAATTAGATGTTACATAACCCACACACAACAACCTTTATTAGATATTGTGAGGATTTAACCTATCCGTTTCCTAATGTTTACCCAAATTCTACAAAATATGAGTGTGTCGGTGATGACGTAACTAGAACTGTGGCTGTGTATATCTAAATTCGAGACATAGTGATAAGTACTATGGATTAGATGAAGTAAAACATGTTTAAATGGTAAATTTTAGGATTACAACAAAAAGCATTTACATGTTGTCAATTAACTACCTACACTTGTTAGTTAACCCCCATATGAAACCCTTTGTTTACTCTTACTTAAAGAGTAATGAGACTCAAGAAAACCGCGTAAGAGCCAATCCCTTTAGGAAATACACTAGGATGTTTATATGTTATGGTAGACCGTAATGAAGATGTTAAATGAATGGAAATAAGAGGACGTAATGGAATAAATGAATGTAATGTAAAAATTCATTACCCTTATTAGTAATGTATGGATTGGTAAAGATAGGACGTAATGCAATTAATAATAAAAATACTAAAATGGCCCATAAGTAATTAAGAAGTGTAATTTAATGTGCCTTAGAGTAAATGTTGTGACTTTTTATTAATTTGATTACATATGGACGTAATGAAAAAAAAGGAGGGGACCTCTGACTGAATGAAAAAGGTTAGTTTTGATGTAAGAGTCATTCATTGTAAGTTATCAATTACATTGATACTTGTAACCAAACAAGAATTTTTCATAATTCGTAATAACCATTTCCCATTCCCAACCTTTCATTACAACAAACCAAACACAACGTAAAATTGTTTGTTTCATTACACCTATTACACCTTAGTCCTATCCAGAATTCAAGTTTATTTTAAAGATGCTAGTTGCTTAATATGTAAATGTTTGAGTAGTTCCCAGTCTAGTGATTAATTTTTTTTACGGTTGAAAAATTTGCACATCGTAAATGAGAATGTATAAGTAGTCCAAAAACACTGTATTTTTTACCTACCATCGATTAATGGTACGTCCGAAGAATGAAGAATTACCGAAGGAATTATCCGGAATTATTATGATCGTGAAGATGGTGAAATTACACCGAGTTTCTTAGTATAGTGTTATGAAAAAAGAATAAAAAAAATTAGAAAAATAGCAACAAAAAAGTGAAGGAAAAGAGTGAAGATAATTGTTTCGCAATGACTGAAGGAATTATACGAAGGATCGATTATTCGTTGATACAAATCGACGATGTAGAGTATTGTATAAAGTGGAAGATATCGCCACTTGCCTTGTAAAGTATGTAAAGTATGTAAAGTTTGAGATGATTAGGAAATTGACATTTACAGGAACGCCAACTTAGGTTATTGTTTTTGATCTATGATCAAGACGTTGTAAATAGTTGTGTCTTTATCATGGTAACGGTCAGGAAAAAGTGTCTAGCAACTTGTATTTTAGACTTAATCTATTTGTTTCGTAATTTTTATTTAACAACAATTTAATTCCCTTTCCTAATCATTAACCATGGGTTTTACGCGAATGAGGATTTGATCGAGCGTGCATGTCTATTCCGTCGTTACGGCCATGTATGCATGTCTCAGCTGCCTTGTTAGTTTATTACTATTGGTGAAAGTTAGAAGATTCCTACCTTATATCATTCATCATCCTAACCCTTGGTTAAACTCGAATAAGGATGTTATCGAACACACATGTCTATTCCGTTATTATGGCCATGTACGTGTGCTTCAGCTGCCTTGTTGGTGTGGTACTTTTGGTGAAAGATTGTAGAATGATCAAACCTAAGCCTTATCATACAAACCCATATTTACCTTTATAAACTTGTTACTCCTTACTTACTAGTGGGTGGAGATAGTGTATCTCCATTCCATGCTTATGATAGAATTACTCGTCACAGACCCGAGGCATATTAAGCGAATTAGTTACATGTTACCACATAGATTAGTTGAGTGATTTGAGTGTTTTCATCTTCCTATTTCGTGAGGTGTTTGGTTGTGTACTTGTAATAGATCAAATAAATGCTTAATGGAAAATATCGTTAGGGATACATTTTTGTAAACTTCTGATGTGCGATCGTTGTATGGTATATTTAAGATGATTCAAGTTTTAAATTTATATTTCGCCAACTAAACCAAAAACAACACTTTAACGGGCAGTGTACTCGATCGGTAGTAGTTTCGTGGTAAGTAGGGTGTCGAACACTTGAAGCGAGGTTAAATCTATCAATTTAATTAATATTTTGGTTATCTAATTTATGTCAATTCTATTCTATTCTAAACCTATGTTAAACCTATTTCAGTCTAAATCCTACTTCTTAATGGAAAAGGTGTTTTCAGCCTGATAGAAACGACACGGTTTGGTTTTATGTGGTTTTCTATAAACAATTCAAGGCCACTTTTACCCACAGCAAGCTAATTAACAAAAGTATAAAAGACCGATCGAACCATATAAAAGAAAACTGTAGTTAACCATTATTAATCTGATTAGAACAATGTATGTATTATTTAGTGTAATGAATTCTCTCTCGAGGTGCATAACATTCTTAAGACTTAGGTGTTACATCATCGAAGACCTTAAACACAATAATTATGTCACAATTAAAGCATTCGTCAAAAAAGCATCCTTAATTGCGATTATAATCTAACTTAGGGATATAAATGCAATGGAGATCTTGTTAAACCCTAGCTCATAGAGACTTTACCCACTTACCGCTTAATAGCAATTTATACACTAGTAGTTCACTTGTCCAAATACTAATGGAATCAACATTACATGTTGAATTATCTAGGACACCTGCCTATCAACACGAGAAATCAACCATTGGCAATATCCAATAACTAGTAAATGCACCGAAGCGTATCCTAGACACAGACTTAGAAGGACAATATTTGTGTAACTATGATTCTAGATGTATAAATCACTATATGGAGAGCTATCCCGGACTCTAGATCTACTTGTCCGCTTTACAAGATCCAGTTTGAAGTGATAGTCCGCATACAAAGAAAGCGCTGTAACAAGTATAAATTGGATGAAACAAAAACAATCACTCATGATAAATCAAGAAATCAAATAAACAAATGCCAAACAATCAATCTTTATAATAATGGGCTATACCTGAAGGTGATTACCCTTTAAACGTCATAATAAATTCAGATAATTATTTAGCCAAGGTAAACTAACCGAGTTAACGAATGATACCAAAAACTGAACGATTACTAAAGTATATGGAATTACATGTTGTCTTCTATGGAATTGAATACGTTGCTCGACCTCTTCTGCTCTTTTTCTCCTCTGAAAATCAACTTTTGTGGTTTAGGTATTGAGAATATGATTTAGCACACTTAAAACTCGTTTTTGAGTTTTGTATTTATAGGGTCTGGAAGTCGGTTGGATACGGCGTATCCAAGAGTTAGATACGGCGTATTGGGGATTTCTTAGAGTAGGGACCACGCTTGATATCTTCCAGAATATTATATTGATTCCATATCTTGAATACGGCGTATTGAGTCCTCTAGATACGGCGTATTGGGCTTATTCCTCTGTGGTCTTTGGTGAGTGCAGGCACGGATACGCGCCATACTCATTCCAGGAGGATACGGCGTATTGGTCTTCAGAATAGTAATCTTCAAAATATCTTCATTTAAGCTCCAGAATGCGCGCCTTTTGCTAACTTTCACCAATTACTCCATATTACTAAGCATTCTCAAATATAACCGATTAAGTAAACAGAACAATTCTATTAGCAATACTATACAAAAGGGTTAATAACATGGGATAAATGATGCAATAAATAGACGTTATATTGATTGTCATCAAATATCCCCCCATAATTGAATCCCTACTTGTCCATCAAGTAGCCTTTAGAAGTTTTATAAAAATGTAAACCCATAGGATATTTTTGAAGTTTATAAAAATGTATCCCTAAGGATGTTTTCCGTTAAAGCACTTATTCGATCTATTACTGTACACAACCAAACACCTAACGAAATAGGAAGATGAAAACACTCAAATCACTCAACTAATCTATGTGGTAACATGTAACTAATTCACTCAATTGCTCGGTCGTGACGAGTATTTTATCATAAGCTTGGCAAGGATACACATCTCCACCGCTAAATCTAAGGAGTAACAAGTTTATAAAGGTAAATATAGGTTTTTGTATGGAAAGGCTTACGGTTGATCATTCTACAATCTTTCACCAGAAGTACCACTCCAACAAGGCAGCTGAAGCATACATACATGGCCGTAACGACGGAATAGACATGTGTGTTCGATCACATCCTCATTCGAATTTAACCAACGGTTAGGATGAAGAATGATATAGGGTAGGAACCTTCTAACTTTCACCAAAATTCATAAACCAACAAGGCAGCTAAGACATGCATACATGGTCGTAATGACATAATAGACATGCACGCTCGAACAAGTCCTCATTCGCGTAAAACCAATGGCTAATCATTAGGTGAGAGGGGAGTAAATTGTTGTTAAATTAAAATCAAGAAACAAATAGATTAAGACTAAAGTACAAGTTGCTAGACACTTTTTCTCGACCGTTACCATGATTAAGACACAAATGTTTACAACGTCTTGATCATTGATCAAAAACAACAACCTAAGTTGGCATTCCTGTAATGATCAACTTCCTAATCATCCCATAACTTTACATACTCTACAAGGCAAGTGGCGATGTCTTCCACTTTGTACAATACTTTACATCATTGATTTTTTAGACGTATCAACGAATAATCGATCCTTCGTGTAATTCCTTTGGTAGTTGCGAAACGATTATCTTCAAACTTTCTTTGTCACTCTTTTTGTATTTTTCTCATTTTTTTGATTTTTTTTGCTAACTATGCTTTAAATCTCGGTGTAGTTTCACCATCTTCACGATCATAATAATTCTAGATAATTCCTTCGGTAGTTCTTTGTTCTTCGGTTTCACCATTAACTGTGACGGCAGTAAAATCACATGAGTTTTGACTACTAATATACATTCCTATTTGCAATGTGCAAATTTCTAACCGCACCAAAGATAGAAAATGACACAAGATTTAGGAAATACAAACTTTACACTTTAAGTAACTAGCAACTGTAAATTAAACTTAATCTAACAGGGTAGGTTAAGGGTGTAACGAAACAAATAGTTGGTGTAATATCCTAAAGGATTGGCTTTACGGGTTGTTCTAA
>BQNB010174942.1:0-13211 GCA_026074375.1 Tanacetum coccineum
ATACCAACTCATTAAGACCTAGACCATGACTAGTAGAATTGACCAAAGACTCCCATGAATTACTCATCTTGTCTTGGACTTCTTATAGCAACTTTTGACTAGTCTTCCTAATATAAAGAGGTGGTAGAGAATAACCTGTGTAGGTATTTGTAGGTAGGATGATCATGCCCTTGTATATATAGTGTATGGATTAGGGTTACGTAGGATGTGAGCCACCCTTTTATCGGGTTCGGCCCATTGGGTCTGGCCCATTCCAGACTATACGCCAACACTTATGCTAAGTATGAAACTCATACACTTTACTTTTACAAGAAAACTTCACATATTTCTCTCCCTTTTGCCCTCCTAGCCATGGCTCAACATCAAACCACCACCAAATCCATACAAAAAATTATTTATAACATTTACACATATTCCTACATGATATCTAAGATAACCTAAGGTATTTACAAGGATTGGCTAAGCATTTACAAGTGTTTAAACAAGGAAGGTTCCATATTAGGGTTTCATTTGGAATTGGGTTGTAAGCTAGGGTTTGGTTTCTAAACAAGGGTTTAGATCACTTTGTTCATCGCTACACTTCATATTAAGGTTACCTAAAATTCTTAATCTCTTTGTTTTCACGATTTTAGTAGTTAATCACCATCTAAGAACATGTTTACTTGTAAAAATGGATTTTTACACTTGTTTATGATTTGGTAAACTTCTATATATGTCATATGGATGTTAATATAATGTTATAATAGGAATACAAGTATTGTACAAGTGTGGATTATGTATACAGAGTATATCTAAACAAGTTAACTAAAAAGTATACTTATGAAAGTTTATGAATAAATAAGTATGTACACATTTGGATCTTGTGATTTTTGGACAATATATGAACAAATAATGGACTAGAGACCCTAAGGATGTAAGACACATGGTATACGTAGTTGTAAAGGACTTGTAACAAAAGTGAATAAAACTCTAAAGTTAGAAAAACTCATTTTAAACACATTTTAAGAAAAAGTTCAAAACCTTCTGTTTGAAATTCGAATTTAACATATATATTTTATTATTTTATAAAATACTACATGTCACAAGAAATATAAAGCATTCATTTTATATTTTTATAAAATACTACATCTCATGAGGATTCCAAAAAGTTAAGAAACTCGAAAAACCGATTTATAACGAAGGAGATACGTAGTTTACAAGTTATACGATAATAAACGCGTTTATAAAAGAAATTTTATAAAAACAAGTTACAAACTACTTCTGATATATAAGATTGGTTATTTTTCTCAGATATTACATATTTTTAAGATTTCAAGACATTAAGAATCATAATTTTTAGATCAATAACGAAGGAGTTATGAATTTCGCAAGTTTACGATAATAAATAACTTTATAAAAATAGTTTTATAAAAGTTACTATTCATATGAGATATATTTATTTTGAAAACATCATTAATTAGATATAACTTTTAATTACGAAGACGTACTCAAAAGAATCACTAAAATCAGAGTTAAAACGAATAAGATATGACATTTACGGGTTTATTACGATTAATTTTATAAAAGCCAATGAACAGTAAAAAGTAGTGTTCACCAGAGGACCCAAATTATGAAAATTTAATATTTTGATATATCTTTCTAATACGAAAGCATGGACATAAGAAACATACAAATCGGGCTTAAAACAGAAAAGTTACATCGTTTTTACTAAAGTAATATTTATAAACGTTTTTACTTTATAAGTGTTGTTTTACAAATGCAATTAGATGGTGATGTAGCTATATAGAATTATATATGGTATTAGTTACTTATACGACCCATATTAGATTAGGTTGTATTCGGTCATTATCGTGACGCATTTTCTGTGATATATTTGTTATCATTCACACAAGGTGAGTTCATAGCCCAACGTTTTACATTTTTATGATTTACAAGTTTTGGGGTGAGAAACATATGCATGTTTTACAATTGGACGTAAGTGGACATTTTACATTACGATTACGTGTTTGCCTAAGTAGCGATAACCCTCTGAGCCCTTTATCATGAACTGTCAATTACTTGTTGTGAGCGCGAATGTTATAAATAGATCTATTTGGGATTAACATCCCCGTTCGGGTGAGTCATGCTCACTGTGCCGGTATGCCGGACAACGAACGTATACCATGTCGGACATAGGATGTTGCGGGTTAGAACATCATCATGGGAAATGTTGGTGATGTGTCGTTATGTAGGTGTTATTTTATGTATCAAGTTTTACTATTTATATTTTGCCAACTTAACCTAAAAACAACACTTTAACGGGCAGTGTACCCGGTCAAGATGTAGCTTCGTTGGTAAGTAGGGTGTCGATCACTAAGAGCGAGAGCGTTAATATCTAATTTATCAGTATTTTAGTTATCTAATTTATGCAAATCCTAAGATAATGATAAGGGGGTTCAGCCTGAGAGACTGACACGAGTTTGGGTGTCTAAGCTAAGGTTTTGACGACAATTAACACACACGAGTTGATAGACAAAATATGTGTTTATATGTGTGATATGTGAGAAATCACATATTATTTGTGTACCAAAAATGGCCCTTAAATGATCAAAATGTGCAAAAATATGCTTGTATTTGTGTATTTTGTTGTTTGTGAATGTGTAGGTACGAATATTGCATATATCACAAGAAAACAGTCATAATCTGGACAATCAAGAACTCGGGATTCGGCTAGTGTGCACAAGGTCGGAAGTTTCTAGAAAAGGTCAACAAAGTCAACCTTGGTCAACAATGGTCAACTCACAAAAAGACAAAACCCTCAAAATACCCAAAAGAGCCTTATTGTTAAATTCATTTTCACTAAAAGTCTTAAAACAATAACATCATTAGTCCTTAATTATTAAGGGACTAACGGTTGTTAAGTTCCTTAATAACTAAACCTTTTAAAACATTGCCAATCCCAATCATAACCCCCGGCCTAATTTTTTTATACCTGGGGCCAGGTCAAATAACCCGTTCCCCAAGTCAAACAACTCGTTCCCCGAGTCAAACACAAAATGTATAACAAATGGGGGGCGAGAAAAAATAGTATTTACTGTTCACCGTCTCCCCCAATCAATTAAACCAAAATTAACCCTCGTTTAAGTACAATTAACCCTTCTAGATGATTATGACGCAAACAATGATGAATTTGGATTGCCAGGTTGGCAAACTCCCAAGTCCAATCCATTGGCTTAATGGGAGTGTAGGCTATGATGCTTCATTGATCAATGAGGATGAGGCAACAAATCATTAATTAAGGGTTGAGATTAGAAGCAAAGGGAGTGTCTAAGGGCCTGGAAGCTTCACTCTTGGCCTATAAAAGGAGCCTTTCACTCACAATTTAATGATCTAGGAGTAGTTTTCAGTAGTAGCTTGTCGTTTAATTTTAGCTTATTTTTCATGTAATTTTAGTTTTTTTAGTTAAATGTAATTTCCCTTTTCAAAGTTTATACTTCCATTTTCATCCTATTAATAAAAGTTGTTTTCATTTAAGCTCAATTGTCAATTCTATTTGCACTAATAATTTGAATAAGCTCTTATTTACTGTTCTATAAGCTCAAACTATCATAAGCTACAGAAAAGCTCTCAATAATTGAAAACTCAATGGAATTGGATAACTGCTCTGAGTTTTCAAGTTGGTATTAGAACTTGATGGTCAAGTGTTAGGACTAATATAGGATTTTGGGATTAAGCTTAAGCTGATTTGATAAGCTTTAAGTGAGCACTCACCTCTGTTTAGCTGAGGTGTGAGGTACACTTCTCTTTATAATTTTAGTTTTCCCTTATTGTCATTTAAATATTTTAGCTTATCTATGCATAATTGCTTATGCTGCTTATTTGTCTGCTTATTTCTGTTAGTTTAGCTTACTTATGCTTATTGTAGTTGTCTTATTCTCATAATGCTTTATAATTAGTAATAAATCTTAGTTTTCTATATTATGTCTTAAATTCAGTAAAAAAACCAAAAATATTAGCATAGTGTAGTAGCTTATAATTATGGCTTATTGTGTGCTTAAATCTACTCATTAGGTTTGTCAATAGCTTATTATTATCTAGTATTACTAGTTTGTGCTCTAAATCTTAAAACTATAAGCTGAAAATGAGCTTTTGTGAAATAAGGAGGTGTTTGGGTTAAGCAGTTCTAACTCATGTTAGTACTACTTGAAGCCATTAGGCTCTTTGATTCCATTTTAAATCTTAATTTAGGTTTATATGAGTAAGTTTTGAGAGCCTAGTTGAGCTTTATCTAATTCCCTTAAGATAACTAGTTAATTGTTAAAATCTATTAGGCCTAGATTAAGTAGCTTAATCATTTTTCGCTTTATTGATTTCTAGTTATTTTCTTTACTTAATTTGTTCTCATTTTGGTGTTTTAAAGTGATAGAAACCAGCTCCTTAGGCCTGCATTTGTTCAAGTTAGTTTTTGGTCCTTTAGTTTGCAAACTGCATCAGATAGGGATTTAGACTAGTAGCACTTTTCATGCTTAATTATCAGAGGGTAATTGTAGGGATTAAGGTTTTGATTTTTAACACACAAGTAGTTTATAGGTAGGTTTCAATTTGTCTCAGTTTATTTTGTCTTAAAAAGTTAATTTGAGTATCTGTTTCTAGCCTTAAAATTCAGCATTTTCCATTTTCAAAACTAAAAATAAAACTCAGCTATTGAGTGTTTAAGCCTTTTTTAGCTAGTTTTTTTCTTTAAGCTTGGTTTTTAAAATAATTTTCAAAAGTGTGGTATATCATATATCATAACACGGGGTCGATTCTTGGACTTGGCTAGTTTCTAGAGAGAGAAACACATGAGAGAGTTTTTCTAGTGAGAGAAAATGTGTTATTGTGAGAAAGGAATAAATGACTAGCTTCCCTCTTCCAAAGTTGGAAGAGGCTTATATAGTTCTTATAATATACCGGGTATTAGTACCCGACTTAATACCGAAAATCGTACTATTAACTATTATACTACGAGCTATAATAAACAGTAAAATACACAGGGTGACCGAGTCTTTTTCTAATATCTAACAATCTCCCCCTAAGGGAGGTTACCCCTGAAAATACAAAAACTTAATCACTTCAGTCTTTAGCTCGTAGAAATTTGATATCTTGTACATTTGGGATAGTGATCTTTTGATTCATCTTAGACTTGTCTTTGATTGTGATCTTGAGCTTTCTTGAGATCATCACCCAAACATAATCTTACATCATCTTGTAATGGATCGCCATCTTGTGCGCTTGTGAAGAAATACATGATATCAGAGTTTGCGGAAGCTTTAACACCTTTATGAGGTCTTTCGTAACATCATAACAAGTGTAGGTCGTGTCTGAGCATTCGGTTATTCACTTGATCTCTCAGGTGCTGGGAATTTCCATCTCCATCTCCAACTTTAAGATATCCTATAATGAAACAGTTAGCAATAAAGAGAAAATTAATTTGAAAAGTCAGTCTAAGTGTTTCTTATGAAAGAATTTTGTAACACTTCGAGAGTTTTGATTGTTTGTCAAATGATCAATAACCGTCAATTCTTATACTAGAACAAGTTTGATTCACACAGAATCACACCATCGTTTCTTTCCAGTTGACACAAGTTTGATTCTGTAGAATCGCACAAAGTTCACCTTACCAAGTGCTTGTTTGATGTTGGCTCTAGCAGGATTTCCATCTTCATTTGTGAAAAAACACGTTTTTCACTCTGATATTTTGGCAATATCACAAGGATATGCGTCAGGATCTTAGGATAGATTGTTTCCACAATCTGTGAAGAATGAGAATTGGTTATGTGTCCTAACGAGATTAATTGACGATTTCTTGCTCTAGAACTCATCGTGCGTTTTGGTTCTAGTAATCTGAGGCTGGAGTTGAATGCACCTGTTCAATATCAACTATCTACGGACAGTGAGAAAGTCAATAGATAAGTGTTTACGTCTCCGTGAGAATATGGAAACAAAAATCTTTTGAAAGATTCTGAGTGGCTAGGGAGGGTTGTGCATTGCATCACTAGGTCCATGATGTCGATCTTCAATGTCAGCTATCATCTTAGTGATTGTGGCAGCATATGTATTGACCCGGTTTCTGTCTAATTGTATGGAGGGCTTCTTTATTTACACCCTTTATCTTTACAATTCTTTTTAATTCTTCAACCCCTTCAGTGCTTACCGAGACTTCATAACTAGAACCTTGTTGGGTTTATTCCAGCATAGGCTCTATCTCAGTTCGGCACTTTTCCCTTATTCTCGCTTTTATCCTTTTACATGTCATACCTAAGGACTTCTTCACTAATAGTGGATTGTCCTGGGTAGATCCCACGGTTCATGGCTGGATCATTGGGGATAGTCCTAACCCTTACCAACCTTTTTACTCCATTTAAGTAAAAAGTGCATGCGGTCGGTTCTTTTGGTACGTTCTCCTTTCCGTTAAAACCAATTGAATAGTAATTAAGGTACTTATGATATAAATATCAAAGCGTTTAGTACCTCGATCGTTTTTGATTTTTTTCAGAAATGCTCCCCCTCAAATTTTGCTTCGGTATTCCAAATTGTTTAGCACGTTTGGACGGAGTATATGAGTCCTAATAATCACGGTTATTATTATACACATATTTTAATCACATTTTCTCCCCTTATCAAAAATTTTAAACCCTTTGACATTTTGGGATGTTATCAATTGCTTTAAAATATGTTATAAAGTTTGGGGAGGAAAAGGGTGTCCTTATTCCAAGTCGTGAAGTAAATATAACTGCTCCCCCTCAATCGTTGAGGGATATAAATTATTCCTACACTTAATCATCACAAGATTAACTAGTTACTAATGTACAAGGTATATTATTCACAATAAGAAAAAAATTAACCTTTTCATTGTAACGACGATGTCGTCACGTTGTTCTGTTGATCAGCCTGTAGTCAATATCTCTTATTCTTCCTCTAACAAAGCTTTCTAGACTTCGAAAGATCCTCCTGATCTATAGTCTTTTCCCGATCGCAGTGATGAAGTCTTTGCTTCTTCTCTTGTCATCCTCTGACCACTTCCTAGTCTCCATGCCCTTATTGTACTCATATAGATGAAAGTCTTTAACCATGTGGTCTAGCTTTTCCATGACTCTTGTCAACGTCCCATCACTAAACTTGTGTAGCTCATTCAGCCTCATCAGCTTTCTTTGATCATTTCTGTCTCTGTAGACAACGGCTCTTGGCTTAGGGACAATCGTATAATCTTCTTTGAAGTAATAGTCGGCTGCATCCCAATTTGGATGTTCAAGGTTGATCTTTGTTTGATAACTTTCAATCCCGAGCTGCAAGTCTCCCACACGATTCCTGATTACCAGGTTTCTTATCCACATGTTAACTGCCGTGTGAAGACTAGTCTTGTCTGTCTTGGGCAGATGGTTGAGCTTTTCTTGAATATTAAGTAGGAACAGATCTTCAAAATCATTTGGATGAAGATTTTTGAAATCCTTTCGACGATCTTTTGTTATTTCCTTAGTAATTTAGCTCGGCGAAGAATTATCTCTCTTAGGTAGTTGTTATCTTGGATTTTTCGAACACCTTGACAATGATTCAACACTAAGAATTGCATATACTGCGATCTGACTGCTTCCCGATCAGAGGGTCTCCTGAGTTTGGTGATGTAGAATTCCTTTCTTCTAAACACCAGTGGGTGATGCCATAGCCGCACTGTGATGTCATATTCGCATTCTCACTTTCAACCCACAACGATTGGAACTAATTCTTCAAGGCAAAGTAAGGTAACGAGCGGCTTTGAGCTTGGATATGGATAAGGCAATTTTTCGCTCTTCGTCACATGTCAGAAGATAATCCAGATCCTTATTGAAGAAGAATTATGGTTGAATAGTTACCTGACCTGGTGGTCCTTCTAAGGGCAGTGGTTCATATACATTTCGCAGAATTTGATGACCCTCAGGATTACCCAAGTCAACCTTATTCGTCAGCAGCTTATGGCATTCATCCATCTGATGTTGAAGAAAGACGATGTTCTTATGAAAGGCTTTAACAAGGTTGAACGCTGGACCTTCTAAATCAGCTTTGCACAACTTATTCTTTCTTGTTCTTCTGCAGAACCATTTGATGAATGACCCAATATCATATGTCTTCCTTTGAAGCTTGTTCTCCGCAGGAACTTGATACGTTGTGGCATATGTATTTGCCCAGTTATTCTCTGGTTCTGGGAAATCATTCGTGGGAATGGTCCATTCTGGTTCAGGTGTAGCAGGTCTCTCGCCTTCTGGAATCAGCTTAAACCACATAGTAGTCGACACCTTGGGAATTTGAGCGTTATCGGTGTCCTCCAGATCTGAGACATGCCCTTCATCCTGCATTGGAATGTCATCTTAGTATTGTTCAGAATGTTCTGATTCGGTATCAGATCTGGGCATCGAAGAGTTAACAACATCATCTCTTGTGTCAGTGATCTGCCATCCAGTTGAGGTACGAGCTGGATGTTGTTTGGAAGCAGATGCATCAGACTCCCGTGGTTTCTTTGAACTTTGGTCATCATATTTTGGAGGAGGTTGCGCTGACCCAGAAGTGGTAGATTCAGGTCTTTTTCTCTTTGCTGACCTACCCTGGTTTGATCTAGCTGAAGGGCCTTCATCATCATCATCGTCTTCATCATCATCACTATCATGCTTTCTCTTGTGGTCTTTAACCTTGACTGCAACTTCCTTATCTATGGCATCTTCATCTGTTATTAAAGCTTCCATAAGAGCATGGCATAGATGGTAGTTGGCAGGATTTCTATTTGCAGTCTTGTTCTTATTCATGTGTTTGAAGAGAGCACTCTTTAGATCCAATTCTTTAAGAGCCACTTTGTCTGTTGACCTGATGGAGTAAGTTGAATCTTGTTTCTCCTCACCTTGTTCCCTTTTGATTATGATAATCTCCTTTGGACTCTTTTCAGATTCTTGATTCTTGATGGACTCTGGGCCAGGCAGCACAGAGTATTTCTCGATTAAATCTGCAGTGTGTCATTCAAGAATCTTAAGGAGAGCATCATCAAGTTTTGTTCCTAGATATTTATCAACAACCGTAGGAACTTGGGATTTAATTAAATCCAAATAGACATTCAGCTGAGTTGATCAGTCTTCTTGACTTCAGACATCTCTTGCTCCAATCTTGCCACTCTTAGCTGAAGGGGCGTATGAATGGAGTGATTTCAGGGAGAGATGTGGGATTGTTTGTAGCTTCCGTGTTGATTGTGGAGGAGTGGACCAGTTAGTGACGATGACTTGTAGATGAGACATCTGTAAAGGGAGAAATTTATGAAGGAGGTTGACTTCGACTGTTGATGACTTGGATCAGGTATGGGGCAATCCAGATTCCTTTTATAAACTTTAGATATTCCTTTATCATCTTTGGTTGGTTTTTGTCATAAAGAAATTGATTCCCCAAAGATATCAGTGGTATCGAGATTTTTCAGGAAAGGACATCGAACCAGAATGGATTTCTGGATTTTCTTTCGATGACACGTTCGTCTGTGATGATGAGCTTCAGGTTTTTTCGTGAACCTTTGGTAAGTGCTGTCGACGAAGGAATTCATATCCATGTGCTCAGGGTTTGGTCCAGCAAGAGGGACACATGTAATTTTCCAAAGTTTGATTCAGTCTGGTCTTCTTGCATGGGCTCAGGGTCTGATCCAGCCAAAGCCTCATGTGCTTTTTCAGGGTCTGATACAGGAATGCTTACTACTGATGTTACTGTAGACGAGTCTACTTCACCTTGCATTCTTTTGTCACTCTTTAGGAGCAGCGGTTTTGTTTCACTTTTGTTCGTTCTATCAGATGTTGATTGAGGATTCATGGATTACTTTCTCTGATGTATCATCTTCAGGTTGAGAAGAACGTCCAGTTGTCGAATCAAGAGGAGCCTGATCACGCCTAACAAGGATAAACTGGTCCGTAGTTCTTTTCTTCTTTGACAGATCGATCAAGGAATGAGCTACTTTATCTTTTTGTTACAATGCCTTTCCCTTGCCTTACTACTTTAGGCAGTTTGGGATAGTTGTTTAGATACTGGATCCGTGTCGTTTACTCCTCCAACAAGGTGTGCCTGACCTTTGTGCAGGGCAAGGCTGGATCCAAGCTAAAGCTTAATAGCTCGTTCCATGTCAGCATCATCACCTTCTCCTTCTCCCTTTTCTTGATGCGCTTCCAAACTCATCTTCTTAGCCAGTTCAAGATCAGGATCTCATCCTTCTTCTTGAGGAATGATTCTGTAGAGCTTCATCATCTTCATCAACAAGTTAGAAAGTAGGCTTTCCTTTTCTAACTTTCTGTGGAAGCTTATGCTTGGAAGGTTTCTTTGTCGGAGCAGGAGCTGGCTTGGATTGTTTGACTGGAGTAGTGGTTGTGGGCTTTTTGGGTGGAGCATGCTTTGTTGCAGGTTGCACGCTTGCACTTTCTTGAGGGGTTTTCTTTGTATTCTCAGCAACCATTTCTAGATACTTGGGATAATACGAGGATTGTTGAATGGCTTCAGTAATCAGGGGATCAGGAATTGCCATTCCAAACACTTTATTAGTCTTACCTTTTGGGACAAACTTGAGATTTCCTAATATAAAATCATCTCCAGTATGATGAACAGTAGAATCAGGACGTCGATGGATGTTGTTCTTGCTTGCCAAGTAGTAGATTATCACCTTGGAAAACCGTCCATAAGGAATGAGGAGAGGAGTTACTTTCTTCTTTGGGTCCTTCAGACTGGCTTTGTGACATGCTATGTATGTTGAAAAATGTCTGGATCCAATTGAGGCTAAATTCGTCCATAAAGCTCTGCATGATCAACAATAGGTTTGTGTGACTGATTCCCACAGTATTTGCCAGAACTGGGTGTCTGGGTTTGGTCACTGCCAGAAGTTTTTACCTGTCAGGACCCTGGTTGATTAAGCGTAGAAAATTGCTCCCATGGTTGATACACATAATTCACCCGTATATGGAGACAATTTTACAGGTTCAGGAATAGCCCAGCTTCATTTACAAAATCATTACAGTGTTAACAGGACGATGTAACTCAAACGGTTGTGGCTGGATGAGGAGTTAATTGATAATGCCTTTCATGGGAAAAAAATGCAGCACTTAGAATCGGACCATTGTTCATCAATTGACATCTATAAACCCCAGTCTTCTCGTATATTCATTGTATTCAGATTGTTGCAGGCAAGAGAAGAGAAGATGGTATGGGGGGTGGTAGAGAGAATTACGTAGATTGAGGAATTAGATAGCAGGAACACTTGCTGAGGCAGTGAATGCTCGGAAGAAGTTGGTATTACTCAAGATGTCTACTGATATATGAAAGAAGGGGTTCTTTTGAGCATTGAAAAGAAGGTTGTTTTCCCGATTATTAACCACTGAGAGCGAGGTACAATCTGCTCATCTGTTCTTGTCGATGGTTGAGTGGGAACATTTGGTTCTACCATCGTATTCTGCAAAAGAGTATTAACAAAGAAGACAAACATTGCAGAGAAACGATGTTAGAGGGAACTTTAGCTTTGATTAAAGTCATGTCATTCCACAATTGATAAAACAGAGGTAACTCTGGTTTGATGAAAATCTACATTTGAGGACACAGGAGAATTATCCAACAGGATCAATTACTTGTTAACTAAGCCCAGATGGGGTTTAGAAAAGCAACTGGGTCATTCGAAGGGGCCTTGATAGATTATTAGGCCTAATGGGCCAAAATTATGAAACATAGCCCAAACCGCCGCCAGGCAGAATGCCAACTCGCCGTTAGGAGAATCGAGCAAACCACCGCGAAAGGGCGGGTTGAATATTTTAATATATAAAAATATTCGACCAAACCGCCGAGAGACGGCGGTTTACCTGTTGGAATAAAATAATGTAAAATTATGGCAACCCGCTATTAGTCAACCCGCCATTAGACAACTCGCTGTGAATCAACCCGCCATTAGGCAACCCGCTGTGAATCAACCCGCCATTAGGCAACTCGCTGTGACTCAACCCGCCATATAAACCAGCAGGTTGAATAAGTTATTAAAAAAATAATAAATTCAACCAAACCGCCGAGGTGCGGCGGTTTCTTTGAAAACATTAAAATAATAATAAGATAACCAACTCGCCACTTAGAAACATAAGCAACTCGCCATCCGGACTGGTTTCTTAAAATTCAAACCACGCACCTCCTTTGTCAAAACTAATCACATCCTAAGGCATTCCTACGCATAAGATACACATTACTACCATTCTTTCCATCAAACACACAGACTTTTACTTTCTAAAAGACAACCCGCCATTAAGAAACATAAGCAAATCATTCACTATTGTTTGAGACAGAAATCCACACATCAAAACTTAGTAATATATGCCTTATGAACAATTCCCAGCAACTAAATCACACATTACAACACTACATTGGCATTTTCATCTAAAACGACCCTAGATCTATTTTTTCTACACTTTTTAATGTGTTTTCATTCGATTCCATTGATACACACATAGAATAAATGATATAGATTAAAGTTCGATAAATACCTTTGCAAGAAACACTGGAAATCAAAGATTTGAGGCTTTGTTCTTGGCGGCGAGTTGCGTGAGAGTGTGTGTGTGTGTTTTATCGTTGACTGGATTTTGATAAGTTTGACCAAACACCAACTCGCCGCCTCTTTTATATCCTAAGTTAGTAAGTTGGCAGATTCAGTCCCTTAGGTTTCCATCTTCTTTTAATTTTTGTTTTAAGTATTTCTAAGGATCTTCTAAGTTTAGGCAATTGGCCCATTTAGTCCCTATTGGTTAATAAGGCTAGGAAACAAAAAGCAAATTGCTTTTAAACCCTAATCATTATAACTATAGATAACTTTGGACCTTTGAGTTAAAATAAATTAACTCCCCTTCAAATATTAACCCATTAGAATACAACAACCATCTTATAATTACACTTTCATAGCCTACAACACTCCTAAATAACCATGGAAGATTCTCCCAATTACTTCTTTTAGAACGTTGTGTGATGAAGCAAATTTTCACATTCACTCTCCCCCTCAAACAACGACCCGATTTCTATTGAAAGAGCTGTAGTCGTTGATTGATATGTAAATATATATATATATATATCAATTAATGAAAACCCCTTTTTTTAGTGAGATAGACCTATGTACAAAGGATACACGAAGTCATTTTGTTTACTCATCCTCTCCTTCTTGAAGACGTCTAAGAGTTTCAGGGGTC
>BQNB010174943.1:0-13211 GCA_026074375.1 Tanacetum coccineum
TTTTTTATTGTATTAATTAAATATAGAGTCGAGTAAAAAAGAATATTTTAGTTAGTTACGTAAACTATCTACTTTGTGTCTTTGTTTTCGTTAAGTTATACTATACCCAATGTTAGTTGAACAATTAATCGCCACTTGTAAAAACAATGAGCCATGTTGTTTTGGTTCACTACAGAGAGCATGGACACATCAGCGACGGTGTAAAATGATCTGGACCAACAAGCTCCCTAGCTTGACATGGTCGGATTCCTATATAGCCAAACTAATTGTGATCTATTAGGCTATCACTTTTCACCTTTTTTTAGAATTTTCAGCTAAATAATGTTAAATTCTAAATATACGAAAGAAGTAAATGCTGCCATGTTTGTAAAAAATGATATAGGATTAATTGTAATTCTAGATTATACAAAAAAAATTACCAAAAACATTTATGATCTAGCATGTTTTGTTAATTCTCTAAGTGAAAATAATACATGGAAGCACCCATTATTTTCAATACTAAATATACAAATTGCTTATCCAAACTCCATAAACAAACCAAGTGGCAATTAGCTATGCTTTCCTATTTCCTATTTCTCAATAGGACTATGATGGGTCCATTCTGATTTTGTTTTATCATCCAATAGGTTAACTAGCTTAAACCTTTAAGTAAATGAGGAAATAGTTGAAACGCAAAAATAATCCATAAAGAAATCTACTATGACTTCTTTAAGGTGTATCATGTATGTGTATCAGTCAATGAGAGTTTTGCACCGGCCGATAGAAAAGACATACTATCAAAATATTGCGAAGAATCATCATAAACACAATGTTTTTTAGAAAATCTTTAACCAAAAATAAAAATGAAAACAATAATCACAAGTCATACCCGCCCAGTGGGCGGGTTTTGCAACTAGTATATATATATATATATATATATATATATATATATATATATATATATATATATAAATGTAAAGTATATGTATGTATATATATGTATATTATGTATATATATGTGTGTATTTATTATATAATATATAGTATATATATATGTGTTGTATTATATATGATTTATATATTATGTGTGTGTGTATATATATATATATATTATGTTGCACAAAACTAACTCTTGATGTAGGTTAAGTCTTTGTAAGATATTTGATCCATGGACTCATTAGCAACCAAAGTCAATAATCATAGGAGTGCAAGGAGCTAGGGAGAGCTCGAGGGCATCGATGTAGATAACTCAAATAACTTCACTAGGGATGATGCAAGCTCGCCTTTCTAGGGAGAAACGAAGTTTAACTCCAAGGAAACCCCCTTCTAGGGATGGAAGAGTGTTAACAGGAGGAATGATTCAACGGATTCGGATCATATATACCTTTTGTTTCGAAAAAGGGGGAGGAACGATGTGTAAATGAGTAACTTCTAAATTTTACTATGTTACAAGTTTACATATTTGTCATCATGTCAAAAAGGAGGAGATTGTTTAGTGTAAATATCTACGATTTTTAATTCTAATCAAGTTCCTTTGGTTTTAATAATGACACACAAGTAACTTGTAATACATAACATAAAATGTGCAAGTTACTCGCGACCACAACTCATCAACGCATACATTCATCAACACCTCTCGACGTCTCGAGTCTACTCATGCTTCAACTAAAGGTATGAATATGTTTGTTATGTTGCATTATGATCAACCTAATTAACAAACCAACCTTTGTAAGTTTACTTACACTTAATAAGTAATTAATCACATTAGAGAATAGGATAAAACTTAATTACTTAGTTAACTAACACAAGATCTTTCTTCTAGAAGAAATCTTCCATATTAGGAAACAATCTTGGAAGATCAAAACATGTCTAGCCATATTAGATAATAGGACAAAATAATTAGGGAATAAAGACAAAACTAATTATTCTTGCTTAACCATTTTTGGAAACAAATCTTACAAGATCTTTTATAATATAGCAAATCTTACCATTTTAATGTTAAGCTTGATTTCCCTTCTAGAACAATATCTAATCAGATTTTATAAGTACAATAAAGATCTAAGCAAAAGATTTAAAAAGATTTTTAACAATTTTGAAATTGGACAGCGCGACCCACGGATCCACCTAAAAGGCAGACGGATCTACCATCCCTGGATCCGTAGCACCTTGACGGCCAAGTTTTGGGTTTTCTATAAATACCACCCTTTTGCTTATCTTTTGAAGTTAGTTTTTCACAACCTTTCTTCCACATTATTACACACACTTAGGATCATTATTAACAAGATTTTATAATGTAAAAACACAATTAATCATATCATCAAAACCCCAATAACCCTTGATCATAATGCTTATAACTTTCATTTATTGCAAGCATGATTCCACGTGATCCTTCATTCAAGCAAGCTTAGAGATTTTGCCATTATCATCCACCACATACCTACGTATATGAAGATCTATCACAACAAGCCAAGAGACTTGTCATCTTCATCAACAACATCATGCTTAGTGATCTTGATGTTTTAGATTAGGCTTTTACATCCAATTGACACTTATGTATTGGATCATCATTACACACATTTGTGTGTCATTCATTATACAACAAACTAGATGTTAGGTGGTTTATGTGTTTATGCCATAAAACACAAGGTTTATTATGTTGTGCCATAAAGCATAATGGGTTTGGTTGTACCCGAAGAAGGACTTGGTATTTAGCTTAGTGCCGGATAAAGTATAAGCGACGTTAGGTTGGTTCTACCTCGAAGTAGGACTCAGTATTTAGCTTAGTACCCAATAAAGTGTAAGCGACGTTGTATGGTTTTCTCCGCCTAAAAGGAGCTTGTTGATTTAGTGAAGTAACTCTCGAGTTGGGTACTTGAGGAGCAGAGTAGGGCGAAGAGGATCTTCATAGCCAAACCACTATAAATCATCGTGTCTGGTTTGCACTTTCTTTTACTTATCGCTTTACATTTATATTTGCCTTTATCGCTTTATGTTTATGTACCAAATTAGTTTCAAACTAATCATGGGACCTCATATTAACATTTGGAATGTCACGTGTACGGTAGATGCTTTGAAGCATTCAGAAACCTTATGTGCAATAACTATGTGTTATATGGTCTGAATGACGGAAACGTATTTACCCCCCTCTATGATTCCACAAAGCACGTTGTTAATTCGTACCAAATTATTTTTTCAAACTAATCATGGGACATCATAATTAACATTTGAAAAAATGTCACGAGTGACTTGAAAGTCCGCATCGAACCTGTTAAAAGGAGACCGATTCTCGATTACGTATACGGTAGATCTTTAAGCATTCAGAAACAGTAAACTGTGACATAACTAAGTGTTATATGGTTCAGAACGACATTATAAATGAGGCCATGAAGAATCCGAACCTAGATTAATGGTGGATTAGCACATTTCGGTAATCCATGTCATGTATATGGTGATAAGAGTTAGATTAACTCTTTTAATGTGGTTGAAAAAATAAAATAAAGAGAACGAATTTAGGGAAACTCTCTAACTACTTATAATCATGGGAAAAGGAGATGTATTCACATATGGTAAAGATTTAAAGTAACCAACGCATTGGTACATATGCCAGAGATTCATATGAATCTTGTGTCTGGATGATTACTTAATGAAATTTGGCTTTCATCTTGTATTTGAATCAAATAAAAATTGAGTTAACGAATAACATAATTTGAGTCTGTATGGGTTACGCCTTTAAAAATGTTTAAGCTGAATGTATTTTCTAATGGTCATTTTAGTAAAATGAGTATGAATTCAGCTTATTTGATTCTTTTCACGAGTGACATGAAAGGGTCTGCTCTCGAACCTGTTAAAAGGGAGACCGATACTCGAGTTACGTATACGGTAGATGCTTTGACGCATTCAGAAACCTTATGTGAAATAACTATGTGTTATATGGTCTGAACGACATGAAAAATAAGGCCATGAGGAAATCCGACCTTAGATAAAAGTGGATTAGCACTTCGGTATCATGTCATGTATATGGTGATAAGAGTTTGATTAACTCTTTCAACGCGGTTGAAAATAAAGAGAACAAATTTGGGAAACTCTCTAACTACTTATATCAGGGGAAAAGGAGATGTGATTCACATTTGGTAAAGAGTTTAAGTTAACCAACGCATTGTACGTGCCAGAGATTCATATGAATCTTGTGTCTGGATGATTACTTAATGAAATTTGGCTTTCATCTTGTATTTGAATCAAATAAAAATTGAGTTAACGAATAACATAATTTGAGTCTGTATGGGTTACGCCTTTAAAAATGTTTAAGCTGAATGTATTTTCTAATAGTCATTTTAGTAAAATGAGCATGAATTCAGCTTATTTGATTGTTTAAATGTATGGCATGGCTGACTCGGACATTTTTTAAATTTTAACTCAATATGTTTTCTAGTTAAACTAAATTGGATACCCATTTCTGTATTAACACGGACTACAAAATTAAAACTTGTGTTGAAGCCAAATTGACAAGATTGTCTTTTCTCTTCGTTGAATGAAAAATAACCGAAGCCCTTGATATGATTCACATGGTTTATGTGATTTAGAATTGATACTTACTAAGGTAGTGAATAGCGGGTACTTCATCATATTTGTTGATGGTGGTACAAAATATTGCTATTTATACTTACTTGCGAGTAAGGATATATATAAGATCGTTCTATATAAATAAGTTGGGAATCAACTTATCATCGAAAACAAGGTGGTTCGAAGTCATATCGAAGGTGAATATGTGTTTCCATTTCTAAATTTATGTGCTAAACTTAGAATAAGACACAAATTTATTACTCTTGATACTCCAACAAGAGAATTGTTAAAAGAAAAGAACTGTTTCGTAGAAGATATGGTTAATGACATGTTCTTAAGTCTTGGTTTAAGCCATGGCATATGGGGGAAATCGATTATATCGGCTACTTATCTTTTAGATAAGATCTCCTGTAAAGAAAATAAGATAGTTCTTCTAAACTATGGATGAGAAGAAGACTATCTTATAAGTATTTACAAATGTGAGGGAATATCTAGTTAAGATATCCGTATTGAACCCCAAGGTTCAAAAGATTTGACCTAAAACTGTGAATTCCATATTCTTAGTATATGATCATAACAGTAGTGCTTATGGTTTCTTTGTGTATGTTGATATACACAATGATACGATAACGTAATAAAGAAATGCTTCCTTCTTTGAAAATATATTTCCTTGTTAACGAAGGAAATTAGAAAATCATCTAGAATAGATGACAAAGTTGTCCAAGATCAGAGATAATGAGATGATAATGATCTCCAAGATGAGAGACAAGATCAACCCAAGGAAGAAGAAGTTGAACCTAGAAGAAGCAAAAAGGCAAGAATCGAGAAATCGTTTGGACCCTATTTTGTTTCTTTTATGGTAGAAAATGAACCTACTTCTTATCGAGAAGCGGTAACTTCCACAGAATGGCTCAATGGAAAGAAGCCATTAAAAGTAAAATAGATTCTATTTTACAAAATCATACTTGGGAGCTCGTAGATTTACTTTCGGGTTGTAAACCACTAGGCTATAAATGGATCTTCAAGAAGAAGATGAAAGCCGATGGCACCATTAACAAGTATAAAGCAAGATTGGCAATCAAAGAATTTAGACAACAAGGTCTATATTACTTTGATACTTATTCTACGCGAATAACCCCAGTTAAGATGATACTTGCTATTGCCACATTAAGAAATTGGGAAGTTCATTAAATGGATGTGAAAATGACATTTCTATACGGGGATTTAGAAAATGTACTATATATGAACCAACCTGAGGGTTTCATGGCTCCTGGATTAAAGAGCAAAGTTTGTAGGCTTGTTAAGTCATTATATGGCTTAAGGCAAGCTCCCAAAAAGTGTCATCAATTTTTTTGACGATATCATGTAAGAATGTGGATTCAAATTAATGGATGTATGCACGATCGATAGTATATATGTGTTCTTGTGTTTATACATAGATGGTATAATTAATTATCACTAAAAGTGATAACAAGGTAAACAAATCCACTAATTACATGTTGGAGTCAAGATTTGACATGAACTACATTAGTTGTTGCCTTGTTGGATATGGTTCTTGGAATGTGAACCAATATGGATTTGTTTTGAAGTAAAAAACATAAAAGAACAATATTCTTGAGAGGTTCAATGTGGGGGATTCCGGCCTAGCTAGAATTTAATAACATTTTTCAATTCTATTTAAAATAGAGGTAAAGGTGTTGCCCATTTTGAATACTCAAAGAATATTGGGCATATTATGTGTGTAATGACGTGTGTGTGACCTGAATTTATAACCAGGTCAAGTATACCGGTAATTCAAGTAATGATCATTTGAATATTATTACACGAGAACTATGATACTTATGAAATTGCATTATGAAAGATATCCGGCTGCTATCAAATGATAGAGTAATGCAATTTTGGATTCTTACTTAAAAGAATCTAGATCCACTAGAGCGGATGTACTTACGCTAAGTGGGAAGCTATGTCTTAGAAATCTTGAAAGTATTTCAAAAAGACGTTTATAGCTAAATCTATGATGAAATATGAATTTATCATTTGAGATAAATTTATAGAATATGCAGGATATTTACGTTAATTCATAAAGGACATACCAAAATGGCGTAAACCGGTAACGACCATGTTGTATATAAGTGGTGATAGTCAAATTGAATTTTGACAGAGCCTTAATAACCCCCCCTCACAATGTAAATCGTAAGTCGAGACCATATCCATCATAGACGGTGATGGCGCGACAACTACTCTAAAATAGATTATATCATGTTTGACTACGTAAAGTCAATGGTATAACATCGCGATCCCGCTATGAAAGGCTTAAGTAGAGTGTTAGTTAGAGAGTCGTCTAAAGAATGTTGACTAAAGCCTTAAAGTAATGAAGTTTCATGAATGGAAAACCTAACACAGTTGACGTAGATCTAAATCTGGGTTCATAGGACAACCTAATCATAGAAATGTAGGGGAAGTCACGTCAATATGGGGTGTTACTTAAAATTGTAACATCCTATTCCATTCCTATAACAAATGTAACTTGTTGAGAGGTTAAACATATAGATTTAATGATTCATGATGAAATCGCAAAGCATAATGATTCAAGATGAAATCACAAAACATATGTTTTTAATGATTCATGATGAAATCACCTATGTGAGAGAGAAGTAGGGTTGCTTCGAAGGGAATTATGAGGGGCGTAATTTGTAACACCCCCATTTTTGGATTGCGCAGCGGAATTCACAATGGGTGTTACTTCATAGCACAATATACCAAGATAATAGAAAACGACCAAAATGAGACGTTTTACAAACATGTGTTCCATTATTTAATCAGAGAAAAAATGCGTTAGTCCCCATAGGGAATTCGTAACCACAACCAATACAAACATATTTGAAATACAATTTTTTTCAAATTAAGACATTGTTTTTGAAAGACAAGGAACACATAAGTAGTCTTTCAACAAATCATCACACGCACGACACCTCCATGCCATCGTTGCCTTCATCCTTGGTTAGCTGGGATAAAACATGTTTTCAAACGTCAACAAAATTCTTGAGTGAAATTCATAGAGTTTAAAATAACCAATAAGTAAGAATCTTTGAATACATAATTAGTTCTTGGGAAAACATTGCAATGAATGCAATGTATAACATCTCTTTTCTTTCACGCAGTAAGCTCATGACACCGAACGTTAACAATACATATATCCTTTCTGATGACGTACCCTCCTCTCCAGTTCGAAGGCCTCCCATTCGAAGCCCGAATGGGATCTTCTCCCAATTACAACCAATAACCTTCGAATAGTTTCGAGTGGCGTAAAACCATCTTCGAGATGGTTACCAGTATGGGAATCCGCCATGCGAAGCCCTACACCCTTCGCGGTGGGCCTTCGACGAAACTAGAGCAAAGGTTAGACAGTCAAACCCACGTTCTCCATCTCCATCAAGGTCTTCCCGCCAAAATAGAGATCGTGGTACTCAACCCCAAGAATCACCCCTTAAATCGTGGGACACCACCACGATCACCGGTCTTTGTGCTAAGCCTCGTCCCATCTCATTTCTACACCTATAAATAGATGGTAAGGGCTCCAGGTATGGCTAGAACTTTTCACACACTTACTTACGTTATCATACTTTATCAAATACAAAGCACATACTTACTCTCACGCCGGAGGTGATTCACAGGGACACCCCCTGCGCTTCACTTAACGTAGTATTTTCATTTGTGTTGACACAGGTTATTCAAGGCTTGGAAACTCAACAATCACTCAAAGAACTCTTCGATCTCATCGAAGCCTGATCGTGCCCATATTTGCACAATCAGTGGCGGCATCCGTGGGACCGCAACAATTAGTCCCGTTCAAACCAAGCCTAGTAACTGTCAAAATAACTCACCTTCTTTTCCGGCATGACAAGCGGGAGAGAAATTACACCACCACCAGGTTTCTCGGCAATACCCATAACTACCACCATGTTTGCCGCCACCACTCCTGAAAACACGCCCATGGCTTATCGTGCTTCCACCTCAGCTAATCCCAATCCCGTAATTAGCCCAGCTTTCGTCGAAGCCAATTATGAAGCCCTTGAGTCCTCTTAAGAGACCAACATAGGCAGATGCGTAATAATGACCTCCGAACCGAACTAGAGTACTTCAGCGAAGATTATGATAAAGAACGAGAGATGAAGCCAAGACCCGAGCCTACCAGAGCTGCCACTCCACCTCTTCGAGTAGCATCTCCCAGGTCCTATAGACGGGGGGAAAGAACAGTGGGGTTCGAAGGAGCTCAGAGTAGAGGGGAAAGCAGGGTCGAAAGGAATACTGAAGGGGGAAGGCCTTTAGAAGAAGCACCCAGAGGAAATGGAGGTCAAAGTGTGAATCTCCCTCCACTTTTAGTAGCCCATTTGGGGAGAGGCGAGAATGGGAAACCTTTGCAATCTTCCCTGACTTCCGTTTACGGAGGTCAGGCACTTCCAAATAACATAGGAGGGAATCTCCCTTCTAACGGTACGTTCCTCTCACACCATGCTCAACCTTTCATACCTGCTAGCTTGATTATACCTAACGAGTTCATGCCTACTCACATTCACCCTTATCAACAACCTACGAGTTTTGTTAACGGCAGCACTTAAGCTTCCCCACATGAACTCCACTGGGAAACCTCCCTATGGGGGGAATTCATGCCCATCTCCCACAGGAGGGGCATGCACCACAGACCTTCGCAAATAGTAATATGCCTTCCCAGAATGATTTCACACACCCCGCAACTATGCCTATGAACAGTTATCCTTTTTATACACAGCCTATGTACACACTCCCAAACATGCCTGTGTATACCAACCCTAACCTGACATGCCCTGTCTTGAACCCTGTGGGTTCAGTAACACCTTTTGTGCGCTGGATAGAGGATTACCCTTTCCCAGACGGACTAAAAATGCCTTCCCATATCGGTTTTTATGATGGGAAGGGAGACCCAGATAACTTCCTGCACCTTTTCGAAGGGGCTATAAAGATGCAAAAATGGTTAATGCCGGTAGCCTGCCATATGTTCACATATAACCTCAAAGACTCCGCTAGAATATGGTGGAACAGTCAGAAAATAGGTAGTATCCTCGATTATGAAGATCTCAAGGCAAAATTCTGATCGCATTTTAGCCAACAGAAGAAGTTCACGAAGACGCATCTAGCTGTCCACAACATCAAACAAAGAGAAGGCGAAAGCACTCGAGCCTTCGTCACCATACACATGATACCTTGCAAATCTTGGGTCTACATGAAGAGCAACGAATCTCTGGTTTCGTTCATGGTTTGAGAACACGAAGTTTGGTCAAACATCTCTCCACAGACCTTCCTTACACTTACAAAGGTCTAATGGAGAAGACTTACACCTGGGTTGAAGCGAGAGAGGTGGCCACTAACGACGTTTTGAACAACCGAAGGGACGATTTCAAAAGATCAAAGAAATTCTCTTGGGGTAATAGCATTGGGCAAAAGGATAGAGGACGATTCTCCCCTTACAAAGGACAAAAACACAAACTACTATCCAACTTGGTCAAAAGTCCTAGAGAGATCCTCGCTATAGAAAAAGTAGCTAAGACCTTCGAACAAACTGGTCCAAGGACAAGACAAGATATTGCCACTTCCATAAGGACTATGGACATGAAACAAACCAATGTCTGGAACTAAAACACCAAATAGAAGAAACAGTCAAATCAGGGCAGCTCACTCACCTGGTAAAAGGGGTAAAAGAGAAAAAGAAAAGACCACTAGTACTCGCTCAGAAGAAAGGAAAAAAGAAGAAAAGAAGCCAACACTCGACAAAGTTTTTGTTCTTATGATAAGCGGAAAAAACCGTAAAGTGAAAAAGAGGCCTGCGAACCATGGCGGGATAGGGGAAATCACATTCCTACCCCTTCCGAATGTAGGCTCATCAGATCCTATCATAATCAAGGTGTACATATCAGGAAGGCAAGTAAACAGAGCATGCCTAGACGGAGGAACTTCATGTGAAGTAATATACGAACATTGCTTCTTGAAGCTGAAACCGTTAATCAGATCTCTTCGAGTGGACTCAAACACTCCTCTTTTCGGTTTCTCAGGAGAACAGTCATGGCCTTTGGGAGAAATACCCTTGGAGGTTACGATTGGAGAGGGCCCCATCGCGGTAACGAAAACACTTATGTTCGTAATCGTAAAATCAAATTCACCACATAATTTACTGCTTGGAAGAACCGCTATGCAACAAATGGGGATCGTGGTGTCCACAGTCCATGGAGCTATAAAATTTCACATGCCCAAAGGTATTGTTACCATCTTCTCGGAATATAACTCACAGAAACCAAAAGAAGAAGAGGACGACCCAACCAATAAATATCAAGGCAATGAGAAAAACGTCCTCAGTTGCATAGATACAGAAGAAAGGATGGTGATAAACGACAAGTACCCAGAACAAAAGATTACAATAGGAAGACAACTACCAACAAGAATAAAAATAAGGCTATGCGATCTTTTAAAGAGATACATAGATGTCTTCACATGGACCTCGGCCCACATAATGGGAGTACCAAGAGTATTAATGATTGGAGGGGAAACTTTTGATATTCGTTGTTAAACACGTTATCAAACAAATAACCCTCAAATGTATAATATATAATATATAAAAAATATGTATACGTAAGCTAAGTATCTTACAAATTATTCTTAGGAAAGAATAAAAAGTAATCAACACGGGTATCGTTCTCCTCGGTGAGAGGTGAATGGAAATTTACGGTTATGTCGGGAATCGAGCTTGAATGACATAAAAGATTTGGATTTGATTTCTAATTCTAATAATGCAAATGGAAAGTAAATTAAAGGCACGCTAATTTAACAAAAACACAATTAAAACATTAAGCGCGAAAAACGTAAAAACGTTAACGGGAATTTAAAAACGCGACATATAAGCAAATAATTCAAATTTTAACCCTACAAACTCAAATTTAATTTCTAAAAATCCTAATTGACTAAAAATAATTTTCAGAAAAAGAATTATATTTTTTTGATTTTTGTTTTATTTAATATGAATTAAAAACAGTTTTAATCTAAAAAATGCATAAAAAATAGTAAACTAAATTATAAAAATCTGAAAAATTCATGAAAAGTACTTTGAACAAATCTAAACTTAAGAAAAATAAAACGGGAAAATAAGCAGAAACAAATAAGCAGTTATAAAGCAAATAAGCTTAAAACCAAAAAAAACTATAACAATTAAATTGCACAAAGAAAGAAATGAAAAAGACCCCAAGGCAGTTGGTTAAGTGTTATGTGTGTGAGGCGTTGAGTGTGGAAGGGAGAGGTCACAGGTTCGAGTCCTGTGACCATCTCGTTTTGCAAAACATTTAGATTTTTTTTTTAATTTTCTTTTTGAAAAAGCTATAAAACAAGTAAAAATAAGCAACTATAACAAAAGGCTTTTTATAGAAACTTAAAAATAAGCTGAGAAAAAGCTGTAATGAAATGGCAGAATACCTTTTAAGCTTATATGAAATTTGGCTAAAACTGTTTTGTCATTTAAAGACTTAATAAGCACTAAGAATCCTAATAAGCTAAAAATAAATCTTAACCTAAACCTAATAAGCACTACTGAGCAGGAATAAGCTAACAACATAAGCTGAAAAGCACACTAAAGTACTTAAGACAGCAAGCTCTAAAAGGGACCTAAAAGACAGAACAAAAACTTTGAGCTAAGCAATATTGACAATAAGCAACTTGAATAAGATTGATACGAAAACAGATAAACATTAACATCCAAAGATCATATGAAAAAACAAGAATTAAGGGAAATTGATTAAGTAATAAGTCTAGAAAAAGGATCTATGAAGAGACAGCGAAAACTACTATTTCTTTATTTTTTTTGGTTTTTTGGCTTAAATTGTTAAAAAACAGCTTAAAAAAAGAGCTCAATAAGCTAAACTAAAGACTAAAACTCATAAACATTAACATCCAAAGATCATATAAAAACAAGAATTAAGGAAATTGGTTAAGAAATAAGCTAGAAAAAGGCAATGAGAAAAAGCTGTTTTAACTATGCTATTTTTTTGGATTTTTGAAGTTTGAAAAGTGGCTATATGCATCCCTAAAATTAAGCTAGTAAAACCTAATGTGAAAACTTAAAAGGTAAAAACAGATGAAGCTTGTTATCTAAATAGCTTATACTATCAAAATCAGACCTTAAATCCAACTAAATCTAACTCAAAATTGATATTGAAAAATGGATTTTTAAAACTTTGGAGATGAAAAACACTTGGACATAATTTTGACTAAGACCAAAAGAACAAATGCATACTTATACAAACTACTTTTTACTGCATTATTAGACTCAAAACAAGCATAAAAACAACACCTAAAAGTTACTAATCAAGATCTAATCATATAAGCTGAAATATGAAATTGGAAATCCACATATTTAAAGCATGGTTAAATTGAACTTAACATTTGAGATTTAAACAATAACTTCTTACGAAAACTAACTTCTAGGCCTAATAAAAGCTTGTTGAAACTGATTTAAAAACCACAATGGCTTAGGCAGCACTAACAAGTGTTAGTGCTGCTTGTGCCAAACACCCCTTTTGATAATCAACTTTTTTGGGGTTAATTATTTCAAATATATAGTATAGTATTATCGAAAGTATCGGTCTCTCGCTTCG
>BQNB010174945.1:0-13211 GCA_026074375.1 Tanacetum coccineum
ATATTTTATTAAATGTTATAAAATATTTATGAAACATTATCAAGTAAATACTCATTTTTATCAGAAAAATAATTCGGAAAACAATGGCGCAAGTTTCAAGAGTTGAATCATATGTTAAGTCACTCAAATGAGTCCCGAACCGTTTTTACCAAAACTATAATGAAGAAGTTACAATTTAAACCCTGGACTATTTCAACTTGTCACTTTTGATTTAAAGTTTTAATATATATATAAAATTATATATATCTTTTTCATTTCATACATCTAAACACACACACACACTCACAATGCTCTCTCTCCCACCGCCGGCCAACCACCACCTCCGGTCATCTTCTCCGGCCGGATTCCGGCCACCACCGCCGCCGGAAAACTTTTCCGGCGGGCTTTTCTGACCGAACCCAAAAAGACTCCTCACGACCGGATCTACCCGATCCCCATACTCACTCTCCCCCACTCGCTCCTCCACACCACCACTGCCACCGCCACTGCCACTGCCACTGCCACCGCCACCCTCTCACAGCCACCACCAGCAACATCATCACCACACACCATCCACATCATCATCATCATATCAACACAAGGGGTGTTTGTTTCTTCGTTAAACACCCGCAAGGAAAACCACCACAAGGGGTTTGTTTGGTTCGTATCACCACCACGCAGGGTGCGTTGGGTTGGGGTCAGCCCCGAAAAGGGTGCGGGTGGTTTGTGTTTTCATCAAGTAGGGTGCGTTCGGTGTTGTGTTTAGCACCATAGGGTGCGTCTGATTTGTGAGTTACCCACGGGGGTGCGTTTGGCGTGTCTAAACACCATCAGGGTGCGTTTGTTTTTGGTACACAACAACTAGGTTGCGTCGGGTTATGGGTTGACAGCCCCGAAGGGCGACGGGTTGTGATAGAGGCGGGTAAGGGTGTGTTTGGTTGGTTTGGCAGCACCTCGGGTGCGTTTGGTTCGGTGGACAGCAGCCCCAAAGGGGCGTTGGTTTGGTTTGTCTCGGATTAGGGAATGTTTGGTTGGCTGTCGGGTTGGCTGTGGACAGCCGGGGAGGGTGTCGGGTTGGCTGTGGACAGCCGGGTATAGCCGGGAAGGGTCGTCGGGTTTGGCTGTCAAAACAGCAGGTTTAGGGTGTGTTGGTTTGGTAAAAGCACCATATGGGTGCGTTTGGTTGGGTCGTGACAGCCGTTAGGGTGCGTTTGGTTAGCGACAATCAACAAGGGTTCGTGTGGTTTTATATACATAGGGCGTGTATGGTTTAGCGAAACGGAAAATAAATATATCATAAAGTTTTATAAATATTAAAATCTTGATACATACTGGTGGTTTAAAATTGGTTAAATAAATGCGATATATATATTATTTTGTTTAAGTTTAGACATAATAACATATATATATAAATTACATCTAAAACATGCGGGTGTTTGAAATATTGAAACGCGAATAATTGTAATACATAGTGATTAAGGGAAAACGTTAGATTTTTATAAATATGGAAAACGATACATAGACGGAAAGGTCATGACGAAAATTTTATAGTTTTCTATACTTATTAATGATTCACAAAAACTGATATTGTTTTAGAAACCGATAAAAAGGGGACTAAGTTACATATTTAAGATATAATAATTTGTATTATACGATAACCGAGAAAACGATCGAAAAACTATACTTTTACATTGAGATAACCATTTTAGACGCGACATGTCGAGGAAACGAAATATAAGTTTATAAAATATTATTTTATATTTTATAATTTTCAGCTAGAGGTAAACACCATAACTATTGTAAAAGTTTTACAAACGTCGTGTGTTTAATTTATAACTTAAAGACGTGTGTCTACAAGGACTTTTTAATAATTAAATGGGTTGTCGAAATAATTGGTTTAATTATTTACTCTCACTTTTTATATAAAATACTTGCAAAGTATTAGGCAGTTCACATTAATCCTTGAGTTGTCTGTCTTTATTATATAATTCGCGGTACGAGTTATACAATGGTTTATTTTTCATATGTAATATATATAGAATATATATTACACACTTTGGGTATATTTTCAATTTATTTATTTAACCAGCCACCAAACCATTACAACGTTAAATCTAAATCTTTATCAACGCGTTGCGTTGACATAACAATTCACTGGGAAACCCAAACAATAGTACGAGGTAACAACTATAAGATTATATTCCATATTAGTTAATCGAAGTACTCGGTACTTATTCGACCTATGATAATTTAGGTTGCATTCGATCTTTTACGTGACGCTTTATCTGCGATATTCGGATTATCTGAACTCAAGGTGAGTTCATAGCCCCACATTTTTACGATTTCAATGATTTATATGGGGTGAGAACATGCTTGTGCAAATCTATTTGCAAACTCAATTACGTGGTCGATTACATACGTGTTTACATGAATGTTTACAAATACATTTACATGATTGATTACCTGTTTGGTTTACATACTCATTTATATATCTCGCGAGGAGATACAATACTTGGTTACACTTATGAACTCGTTTTGGAGTAAGAAATATATGCATGGGTTTTTATAATTGGACGCAAGTGGTTAATTTTCATGATATGATTACGTGTTTGCCTAAGTAGCGATAACCCAAATTGTGCCCACTACCATGAACTGTAAATCACCTGGAGGGTGAGCGCGAATGTTGTAAATAGATCTATTGGGATTGACAATCCCCGTTTGGGTGATTAGCTATCACTGGGGAAACGAACGTATACCACGTCGAACATAGGATGTTTCGGGTTAGGACATCACCACGGGCAATGTAGGCCATTAATTTGGTATTCATACACGTCAAGCTTCAGTGTCATGGGCTTAGGAAACGTAATTACATTTATATGATGTCTGCATCTGTTGCATTATCATACACTTGGGAAATCTTGCGGTCCTACACTTATACATTTTAACATAAATATTCGGAATATTTTTGTGGTGGATTTGACTATCATGCATATTTTGAACAAATGTGGTCCATTCATACATACGTTTTTGTGACCATTTAGGGATTTAAATGGTCAGGCATATTTTACAACTCTTTGAATTATGACATTCATACATACAGTTTAGGGAACATACAAGGGTTGAAACGGTCATGCAGGCTTTACAATGGTTTGATTTCTAAAAATCATACATATATTTTGGAAGGACATTTAAGGATTTAAATGGTCATACAATCATTTTATGATACTGTAGGGAGACAGTGATCATTAAACGTTTTACAGGGTACTGTGATGACACAGTGGACAAATTCATTTATTGGAACTTACGTTCATACTTAAACTAACCTATGAACTCACCAACTTTATGTTGACCTTTTTAAGCATGTTTTTCTCAGGTAAATTATATGCTCGGATTTCTTGAAGTGCATTGGAGTCTATACATTCAAGCTTTTCATTGTGATGCAATTATGGGACAAATGTATATTAAATTTAGATTTTGATTAAATCAACAATGTTATTTTTAAACAACACATTTAGAGGTCGTTCTCTTGTATCTAGCGCTGTGTATTATGAAGTAACGCCTCAGGACACACTATTCCGCTGCGACACGAATTTTTAGGGGTGTTACAACAAATAAACCTCACCTCCTCATCTCTATTTATATAAAATGAGGGAGGAAAAACCTAGTCCTTATTGAACAAGAAATCTACAATTAAGGAGGTTAGGAAATTTCCTAATACATGACTAACCTCCTTAAGTTTGAGCTAAACTACAACTAACCCCCTAAACTTATATCCTAACTATTACACATTAATATTCTAACAATTTCCACCTTAGTGATAATAGTTGGCCTTCTTCGAGATAAACATGACACTCTTGTTGTAAAAACCTATAACAAACCTGGAAATCCATACAAGAACAAGACCCAAATGATTGCTTTATTGATTCATTTGTAAAGAAAAGAATGTGTACAATGACCCTCCCCCTCACCTCTATATTGTAGTGATGTGGGGGGGGGGGGAGGAAAACCAACCCTTAATGGAGTTAAAACGGGTTGCAACAACAAGGAGAGAAAACCAGTCGATTCTTCTAATCTTACACCTAAACCATCATTTGAGACGGTATATATAGAGTTGTGAACCGACATATACAATAAATCTCTAGTTGGGCTAAACTTAGACTAAACTTACACAATGACCCCCTAGACTTAATATTTATAGACTAATATGGATACTAAATATAACAATCTTTACCTTAGTACCATATTATGCTATACCAATACTCATCAAATTCAACCTATGTTGGAACCTCAAACCAGGGATAGCCTTTGATAAGGCACCTATAGCAATACCCGCTACTATCTTTAGCTCGAATCCTGACTCTATTGTGAGTCCCTTTAGCCAAATAGCCTCTTTTGCAGCCTCTGTAAGTGTCATATACCCCGCTTCAGTTGGTGAAAACGCCATCATGTGTAGCATAATAGCTTCCCAGCTTCCTGCACATCCTTGTATCATCAACCCGTACCTTGTTGTTGATCTACCCATAACAGTAATCGATCTTCCCATGACGTTGTCAAAATCCACAAAAACGTGTATGTCTGTCTGTAATCCACGATCAAACTTATCCAACATACCCACATCTTCATATGCTATGTCAAGTCTTGTATAGACCATCTGATTCTCCTGGCTTCCAACCGCATATATGCATGACCACTTACCATTCTTTTCCACATCACACTCCCATGATAGACTACCCTTCAACGATAGTATGGAGTGTCCCTCCAACAAATTCTATACCAACTTTCCATTGTAAAACCTGGACTGTAACACCCTCAGAGTATTATCACTCTAATCCCTAACGATCTCCATACCAAGTACATTTCCCTTTTCTTTATCCAGCAAACCCTTGGTAGCCCAGATCTCAGCCTTGCATCCACAAGAAAAACCATATCATCTATATAGAGAAATAGATGTATGAACATACCTGGTGTATACTGCCAGTAATAGACATCACTGTCGTTACTGCATTTCTTGCAACCATTGCTAAGCATATACACATCTGACTAAGCATCCATATCATCTTTCAATCCAGCCTTCCACTTAAAAATCACCTAAACTCCTTACAACACTACACTAAACTCGTACCTACTCCAGAACCAATGAAAGTTTTCTTGTATTCCCCACTTTCATTGAAACCCATATTCCTGTAAAGAACTACATTTGAAGTAAAGTCATCTAACCTCCAAAGCTTTATTACCCACTATACCTTTACGGTATCCCATGAATATGCACTTGACCTTAACCGGTTCAAGCATCCCTTGCTTAATACTAGCAGGCCAACCAAAAAACCCTAACATATCTATAGGTGTCTTAAATCCACTCGTTGATGATGGTGACCTATTCACTAGATATGTAGACATGGTTGTATCCTCTGCCCAAAAAACCTTGGACAGAACAGGCTGAATCAGAAAACAACATACCTTAGCAAAGAGTGTCACGTTTGTCTCGTTAACCGACCCATTCTGCTGCTGTATCCCTGCAACACCCAAATGTTTGGCGACCCCACTCTTCATACATTGTTGTGTAGACCTTCGATTACAAGAATCAAGAACATTACCCGTCTTGATCTTCCACCTAGTCTGATATTTCTTTTCCTGCTCCTTTACCAAGCAGTCCGTGTTTGTCTTCTCATTGGGTTTATTATCCTCCAACCGTCTTTGAGCCACTGCAGTATTGTAACCATTCGTAATTTACGGGTCATTATTTAACCCAGTACTTTCTTAATTATTTTAATTTTTCATAAAATTTATTTTTCGGTTAACTAAATAGGATGTCTCACGTTCGTAATAAAACATTTATTAAAAGTGAACCCGAATTTAGACTAAATATTAGTCTACGTGCTCTACATATTTTTATTATTTCAGATAAGTATCCTATATGTTAAAATTTTATTTTTTATCATATACGTTTATTTTTGGTGGTTCCGCCTAAACTCTTGTAATATTTTACGTTTATACCCGTTGGCCCTAAAAAATACCCACTTATTCTAAAATATATACAAAATGTACCAAAAATCTTTCCTACCCCATGATAATACACGACTAAACAATATGCATGTGTTGGCATATTCTTATGTTAACAAGGGACACTTGGTGTCTTGAAGATGCATGCCTAGAAGCTCCAACTCTTTACCACACTTCTACCTCTCATAACTCTCTTGTAAAAAAAACTAAAAATTTTCTTTGTCATCCATTGTAGCCGTCTCTTATTACCATACACAACCTATTCCATAAAACTTTTACTAGATACAATATCATCAAGTGTTAAAAATTCAAAGACTAGTTGTAGTATCCTTGGTTCTAGTTCTTCAAATAATCAAGAAAGCATCATCATCTCTCAAGGGTTAGTGGCTGAATTAAAGGGTTTATTTCATAATGATTTTGGGTTAAGAAGGTTCATGCAAGGCTTGTTGGGTGAATATTTGTGCTAAATCAAGAAGTGGGTTGAAAATTTGTTGTAAACCATCTTTATTCATCTTTTATTTGTAAGGTTGTTGTTTAACTTGTTATTCACAATTTTTCTTAGTAAATTATTTTATATTTGATGTAACTTCTTTATTAGTATGTATTCATACTCTTTATTATGTATTTGTAATAATTATGGCATTGTACCTAGTGATTAAGAGTCTAGAAAAACTTGATTTGGTTGGTTTTGCAACAAGATGTTTGGGACTGTTTTAGGTCAGCAGGTTGTTGGACATAGTACGAAACATTTTTGGTCATGGGATACCTGGGAGATTAGATAGACATGTTGGTATATGTTTAAGTTATATTTGGTGAGTTGGATAGAATTTTATCTCTTCCGGATGAGTGAGTTATGGCCGATTTACTAAAACTAGACGAAACTGGAACACTGTTTGTAAAATGAGTAAAACTCCTTATTTTTGCACTAACATATAAAATTAAAAAGTTGAACCCTGTAGAGGACTCATATACCTAACTCCTCCAAGTTTCCTCACATTAATAGCTATCATAGATTGAGAATTATGTCCGTTTCCATAGAGGGTTAAAAATCTAGAAATAAACTGTTTTGGGTGACCAGGGGTAAAATGGTCTTTTCATATAGTTTTGAGACACTTGATAACAAGAGGCCTAAATTTTTGAAAAATATACTCAAAATACTTTCAGGGTGTGAAAGCCTTATATTATTATCACTTACAGATTAGAAGCTACAGGTCCGGGAAGTTGGGTCAGTTCCAGAATTTGGAAATTTACGTGTTGACTTAAAATTGAAAGCGTATACCTTAATTTTGATAAAATAGGAGTTAAGGGTAAAACTAAACACCTGTCTTGATAAATATAATTTCATGTTAGTCGATGAGTTTTGGGTAAAACTACTTTGAAAATCCGAGTGTAATGACATACTTATTTTGGACACACACCTCATGAACACTTATATTATTTTTACGTATTGGTTTATATTTTATCGTTCTAAGTCGCGCCACATCTTTTAGGTGGTACTTAGAGGTTTCCGCAAGACCGTCGATCCACTTGCTTTCTGATCCCATCTTGCTTTCGGTGAGTTTTATAGACTTTTTTCTATTTACTCGTTTACAAACTCTACGGGGTGAGATTACATGCTTGTTTTACTATTGGACACAAGTGTTTTTAAATTGTATGCTATCCAGATTATTGCCTGAATATTATTACCTATGTTACCGCATTTGACATTTAAGTCCCTACCAATTATGAGCCGTTAATTGCTATTGTAGTAAGCGCGAGTGTTATGGATAAATCTATTGGGACTGACAATCCCCACTTTGAATTTCTGGTCACAAGTTGACCATTGTGCATTTAACATTGTGAGGACAGTTAGGTTGTTTGCAAGCATCCTATATTTCTCTGGGGCACAAAACTAGTTAAGGTTTTAGGGTCATAAGCTTAGCCCAATAATATATATTTCATTTAGACTTGGTGAATCTGTTTCTCTTGTCTACATTACTAAATCTTGTGGTCCATAAAACTGTTTGATTGCAATAACATTACTCGATTTACTTAATCATTCTTTTATGATTAAAACCTATAAATTCACTCAACAATTTTGTTGACTTTTTAGCATGTTTTATCTTAGGTTTTCAGGTATCTTGCTCGGAGGGAAGCCGCACGGATATGTATTTCGGAGACTCTTTATTTTATACAATTGATAAAATTTCTTTTGAAAATACTGTGTTGTATAGAATTTCTATTATTACATTCGGTGAAAATTTTATCTAAACACTTGTGTTATTTTGAAACTGTTGGGACCTGTTTGCAAACTCTGATGTTTTAATGTATCGAATGTGAAACATTTTTTTAAATGTATTTCAAAACGTCATATTTTGAGGTCGTTTTCTGTTACTTGTACTTCTTGTTCCATGACGTCGCACCCCAATGTTACCATTCCATTGCTGTTCGATTTTGAGGGTGTGACAAGTATCATCGTTACTAACCTGAAAAACCTCAGCTTCACGATTCCCTTGAGCTCCCTGCAGTTCCACCTCAAACCAAACACGTTTTTCATCCTGTACTCCATGGACTCCTGTTTCAACCCCAGGACCAAGTTGTTTGAACCCAACTTGTTTAACACCAAGTTGTTTGAAACTTGTTTAGAACCAAGTTGCTTTAATCCAGCTTGTTTTGAACCTCCATGCTTTTGTAAAATATTCCCATCGAGCTTTTCGATGTTTAACCTAGTATTCATACTAGCCATTCTTTTAACCCTTTGCTAACCATTTAACTTTTTGTGAATTTACCTACACAAAACACGATCTAGCAAAGTAAATTGTTTGTAAAAACCCTTGCTTTATCGATATAACCCTAAGAATAAACCTTCTTAGTAATCGATCAAACCAAAAGACCCTTCAAAAAACAAAACCCTTTCTTACTCAAATATCGATTGAACCGTGGGCATAAAACCGTCCAACAAATCGACAACCCTTGAATCAAGAAAGTATCCTACGCTTTTTAAAGTAACCCTTGTCGTACTTTATTTTTGCAAAACAATTTCTTGTAACCTAAGAAACCGTGCAACCTCGACAAGTCTTAAAATTTATTTTCTATCCCTTTGTTGATTAATTTTAAACTTTGTAATAAACCTTACAAAAAATCGATAAACCCCAACAAACTCTCCTTGTGTAAAACCCTTCAAAGTAATGTCTTTTGTTTAACTAATAATACCTGATATTCTAAACCTTGGACCTTTTCCCTCCAAGAATAAATAACAATTAATTAAACACCCCTTGAAGTTGCTACCTTGTTTTTCAAAAAATAAAACAAGAACCTAATGTGTTCTTTCTTCTTCCTCTCTGAACGTTGACAAGAAAACTAAAACGCACCAGATCTTTGTTGAGCTTTGATAACCAAAAACCCAACAACCCTTAAGCTTTCCTTAACCCGTGTCGGTAACCTCGACAGCTCAAAAACTTAAGAACCTTTGAAGTGTTGTTCGTCACATGAACCTCGACAAACCGAACTTCTAAGAACCCTTCTAAATCGAATCCTTCTACTCTTGTTACTGTCCAAAAGCAGAAACAGTAAGGTTCTTGTTCTTCTTGTTAATCGTTGGAAACCAGAAACAGAACCGCTTCTTCTTTAACGAAAACGCGAACAACCGAACCCTTCGATATCGATCCTAGACTTCCAAGAACCCTCAACTAAGCTCTTGATACCAAGGTTTTCAAGATCGGGATCCTACCCAGGATCGTTTTTGTCTTTGCAAGATCGAGATCGTAAAGTGGGATCGGGATCGTAAGATCCTACTATAATGTCATTGTCTTAATAGTCTTTGTAATATTATACAAAACTACAAATTATTATATATCATAAACACAAAATTATATGAATGTTTCATTGAAATGTTGTCCTAAATTATGATTATGAAATGTTTAAGAAGATTAACATGTTGTTTTTCAAAATTCTACGAAACAAAACCCATAAATTTGTAGTTTTTTAGTTTGTAGTTCGAGAAAAGTAAGATCGGATCGGTGTAGATCCTAAGATCCTATGGTCAAGATCGGGATCCTATAAGATCTTAAGCATGCAAAGATCCTATGTAGGATCTGGATCGTTTTTGCTTTGCAGTATCGTAAAATCGTAAGATCCTAAGATCAGGATTGGGATCTTAACAACCATGCTTGATACCACTAAACCGTTTAAACTAAATCTTTTGTTGATTAAACCATAGCAAACCTGAAACTTGAAACCCAAGTAACAAACTAGTCAACAAAATCCTTGATGATTGAAGAATCCTAACCGAAAAACCTTGATCAAATAAATAAAGAAAAGCCATTTAAAAAAATAAATAAATCAAAGAAAACCCTTTGATGAAACCGTTGCTCAAATCGATCAAACTTCACCACCAAGTAACCTTCTTTAAACCAAAACCTTGAGTTGAAACTTCTTGCAAAACCTTGTCACCTTAGAAGCTCAAAATCGAAACTCCAAGAAGCTTATGACAAAAGAAAAGATTTCCTATAACCCTAGGAGAATCGATCTACCTCCTTGCAAGAAAACTTCAAGAACCTTGTTGCCCAAGTAATCTTGACTTGTAAACCTAATACTTGCCTAAGTAATCTACAACTAACCCCCTAAACTTATATCCTAACTATTACACACTAATATTCTAACAGAAGGGGTATTTAGATTCACATGTAATGATGTAAATGCATTATAATGTGGCATAAATATCTCGTTTGACTGATTGATGCAAATAATTATACGTATATCAATAAAAACAAGAACATGCATGTATTCAATAAACTCAAAATGTTTCTAGGAAAATTCTATCTCAGCCTAGTTTTTATCGTTTCAGATACATATTTTCTAATGTCAATGTTGGTCCATTAACAACTAGCGAAAGCCAGGAATCATAGACTCGACATGGTAAAATATGGCATCCCAACTTCAACTTAAAATTCTGAGGTACGCAGTTGTGTAGCTACTATACTAGCTTGATAAAAATATTATAGAAGATGAAAACTTAAACACTTACTTGAAACAATTTGAAGAGATAAACAAACAAGTTCCTTCTCATGAGCAAAATTGCTCTATCGGTGCAAGCTTTTAAGCCTTCTTTTTTGTTCAACGCATACTTTTCAGTTGCCAAAGCGGCGGGGTGCTTTTCAGTTTGTCATATGGAGTCGCTAGATCATTTTCTAATTTCCTTCCAACATGAAATGCTTTATATACTTTTGCAAATTCCTTTGCTGTCATAAATCTGTAAGGCTCGTCCCTTCTCGTCCAATACTGTTGTTGATCTTTCTTTGATGTGACATGCATAACCGGTTTTCAGTATTATGGGTATGTTTGGAGAAATAGGCTGGAGAAGCTAGAGGTGGAGCTGGAGCTTATATTACAATCCAAAAGCCGGGGCTTATATTTTTATAAAGCTTTTTTCCAAATTAATTAGAGGTGAAGCTTATTAATGTAAAATCACATAAAAATACATCAAATTACATCAAAATATTTCCAGTTTTTGCATGATAATCGACTATATTTTGAAGGGTATTTAAGTAAATTGATTAGCTATAAGCCCCCCACAAGCTTGTTTTAAGCGGCTTGGGCTTATGGCTTATAGATGCTTCCATAAGCCAGTTTGACAAACAAAGCTTATTTTATAAGCTAACTTACTTTAAAAGCTCAAGCCTCTATAAGCTCCAAACCAAAGACGGTTTATAAGGGTTAAAGTTCTAAAATTACTGTAATTGAACATTAAGAGGGTTAAAATAGTAGTTTAATGGAAACTCACTTCTTGTAAGAAATCAACAACACCTTTTCTTGTGGGGCATTTGAATCCCATTGATTCAAAATACTCGAGAACATGTTCGCGTGGGCCTTGATATACAATCTTTCCATCAGTCAAAAGGATGATGTCATCAAACAAATCATAAGTCTCGAGTGCAGGCTGAAGGAGAAAAATGACAGCAGTTCCTTCAAGAATGTGAATAAATTGCTTAAGTGAACTAACAATCTGAAAAGTTGTCGAACTATCCAACCCGGTTCATATCTCATCCATAATAAGAAACTTCGATGGTCCAACTATCATTTCACCAGTTGTCACACGCTTCTTTTCTCCACCCGATATTCCTCTTATCATTTGATCACCGACCATAGTATTGCACATATGTCTAACCCCAATAGCTGCACAATAAACCATTTACTTAGAAGGTTTTTGATATCAACATCATTTTTAATCTATAAATTGTGTAAATTTAAAGACTACAATATTAGCTATAAAAGAAATGGCTCAAACATATCAAAAGTGCATATTTGACCATTGTCTTCAAAACAATTGGCTATTAAAAAAAATCAGTTTGAGTTCATAGAAGTATTTACATACATGAAATTATGCATTACTAACATTGTAAATTTAGTGGGTGAAAATTACAAATTTGCTAAAATGATCCTTCTTGACCCGTTATTTAAAATATTACTAATTAATAAAATAGTTCAGCTGTTTAAGCATGCAACATATTTAAGTATAACACGTAAACTATTTGGACAAGGACATTCAGGGTAAACCTAAAGACCCAATTTGAACCAAATTGTCATGACGTGTTACCCGGACAGTCCTTTCTCCCACCACCAATTCATGTGATTATACCTTAAGAGTATAATCTGTGACCACACTGGCTTCTATACCTTTGGTTGCAGCCGCCTGAATAACAACAAAACAATGATAGAGATTTTATAATTTTGATTTTAGCCATGAATGGTTCAAAATTCTTGTTGTGTGTAGCGGTTGAAAGTTTAACCTTCATGTAGATATCAAGATTAGGATCATGTTTTATTTTTGCATCTCTTTCTCTTATTGATAACTCTGCTAACATCTCTGCATTTTTTTATAGAATTTATGTTATACAAAACTCTATACATCTTTAATATGAATATGAAATAGAAATATTTAGAAACTAACCATAACGTGATCCAATGCCTTGACATCTTGTAGAAAAAGCCAATGTTTCTCTAACAGTCATTTCTCCGATATGGACATCATTTTGACTGATATAAGCAGAAGTTCTTTCGGGTACAAACTCATGCAACTCATGGCCATTATATAAAAATTTCGTCAATTAAAAATATTTATTTTACCATAAGTTCCTTGGCGAGTTTTCCGCCCAAGGACAACAAGAATGTTATCTTTCTGGAACTTGGAGGACCCAAAAGTAATTGTTGGGAATTATATTTGAGTTGATAAGACAAAACATATGAAAGATGAA
>BQNB010174946.1:0-13210 GCA_026074375.1 Tanacetum coccineum
GAATACAATTCCATGGTGATAAGTTAGTCAGCTAGATGTCAAAGAAGCAGGACTGCACTGCAATGTCATCAGTAGAAGCTAAGTACGTGGCGTTGTCTACAAGTTGTGCTCAAGTAATGTGGATGAGGACACAGCTTAAGGATTAAGGCTTCAACTACAACAAAATACCGTTGTATTACGACTCTAGTTCAGTCATAGCAATCTCATGCAACCCCGTGCAGCACTCCCGTACCAAGCACATACATACTCAATATCATTTCATCAAGGAACATGTTGAAAACGATATAATTGAATTGTACTTTGTCAGAACTGAATACCAATTAGCTGATATGTTTACTAAAGCCTTACCCGAAGATAGGTTTTAGTATCTTGTCAGACGAATTTCTATGAGATGTTTGACTCCAGCAGAACTGTAGGTTTTGGCAAATGAATCTGCATGATATTTCATCAAACATCGACATGTATATATTTTTTAGAAAAACAAAATACAAAAATATAAAACCTATAAAACAAAATACAAAAATATAAAATTTCAAAAAGAAAATACAAAATCAGAAAAACAGATAATTTCCAAAAAGAATCTTCTCGACATGTCTCTTGGAATCGATAACATTTACGTACCTATAAATGTTGATTAATATTGGCACAGGTGTGTAAATGAAGTTCGAGCAAGAGTTTCAAATGCTTTCAAAACATGTCATTTATATTTTTCTTTATGACTTGTAATCACTCTGAGATTGCAACTCGGACCCGAACGACAAAGGAAAGTGTACGTTTTAGTGCGCTTATCCTTAGCGTTAGAAGAGAAGTCTTCTAACATGATGTTTTTTAAAATGTTGAAGATAATTTTTCAAGAATTTCTCAATGACAATTCAAAATCTTTTAAAATTGTGTGTTCAACACTCCATCCCTCATAAACTTTTACAAGACAATTCTTCTACATTTGGTGTCATTTTCAAAATGAGTCAATGTTTGAGGGGAAGTTTTTCGAAAAACAAAGTTTTAATGATTTTGGATACATCATCTCACGACAATTCTTATGTATTCAAAACATGATAAAAAATCTCTTAATAACAAATCAGTGATAATAATGACTACTCAATAGATTGTATGTTATAAGATAATCCAGTGTCTGAGCATAATTTTTCAAGAATTCTTCAATGACAATTCATAATCTTTCAAAATTGTGTGCTCGACACTAGCTCAACCTTAATTTTATATTCATTTTACAACTTGGTATCATTTTTTTTGGTGTCAAACATATGTAAAATTAAGGGGGAGCAAGAAGAAAAAGTTCCACATAATTCATGCTGAAACATTTTCTACCCACAGTTTTTTCAAGACAAATTTTAAATCACATGGTATTTCAAAAACTAAGTGAATTAGTATTTAAAATAAGGGGAGAAATGTAATTAAAATGTGATCTTGAAAATAATAAGTGATCTAATCGACTCAAAGCACTTTGAAGTCATAAGGCTTTATACTCTTTGGAAAAGGTTTTATGGTTACGATCTTATACCCAACAACATCTTAATTCACGACGATTCTGAAGTCATAAGGTGGTTAGGTTAGGTATTAGTCCTATGATCCAACCAGAACCAGAGGGATCTACCCAAGGACACTCCATAGTTAGAAATAGCAGTCCTTAGGTATGATTGGAGATGAATGAGAATGGGAATAATGCCGACTAAGATTGAGCTAACACTAGAACAATCACAACAAGGTGTTAGTAATGACGTCTTGGTAAGCATTGAAGGGGTTGAAGAATTAAAAAGAAATGTATGGATAAAGGGTGAAAAGAAAGCAGCCCTCCACACACTTTAGGCAGAAACCGGGTCAATACATAATCTATCAGATTCACAAAGATGAATTCTGGTATTGAAGACAAGACATCATGGACCCAGTGATGCACTGCACAACCCTTCCCAGCCATTCAAGTTTCTCTTAAAAGATACTTGTCTTATTTGTCACGGAGATACACACGACTTCTATTGACTTTCTCACTCCGAGTTAGTTGATATTGAATAGGTGGCAGTCTGCTCCAGCCTCCGATTACTAAAACCAAAATGCACAAATCGAGTCTAGAGCCAAGAGATCAATAAATAAATCTCATTAGGACACATTCCATGACAAACACTTGTTGAACACCATTAAGTTCACAAGCTGTTAACAAGAGTCCTACGCATTATCCTTGTGATTTTGCCAGAACATTCAGAGTGATGCTCTTTAGTATTCACAGTGACGAATGGAAATCCTTCCAGAGTCAACCTCAAACAGCTCTGCGGTAGGTGACTTGCGAGATTCTATATGAATCAAGCTTGTGTCAACTGGATATCGATTTGGTCCAGTAAATGAATTGACGACTCAATCAGAAAGATAGTAACTATCTGATTCACTCTTACCGTGTTGTCTGCTTTGAGACGTTCCGGTAATGAGAACAAGCAAGCATGGTGAATCTAATACATCTGTGTTAGAAGATCCTACGCTTTGAGCTGGAAACCCTGTCAAGGAGATTCTTTGAATCTACCTGATCACAGGTACAATATTTATACTGTAAAATGGTCCTACGGAACCGGAGGTTAATGCAACCGAATCTCGACGAATGACAAAGCCATATTCGTCCATATCTGCTGTTTATCACTAACATTTAAATGCAGGTACAAACGACGGTGTTGCAGCCTCATTCCAGCAGAGTCGAATTCACTACCACATGCTCATGCTCAAACTACAAAGACATACTATAAGCATCAAGATTCAAGAATCAAGAAAGCTCAAGAATTAAAGACAAAGACTTCCGCAAACTCTGATATACAAGATCTTCCTTTAAGATATCAAGTCTATCAAGGGAGATTGTTAGCAAGCTTTCAAGATGATGCAAAGTATGAGCATGTTGGTCAAGACACAAGATCGCAAGATGGCAAAGACGACAAAGACAAACAAGGAAAAGATTTAAAGATCTCAGAATCAAAGACGAAGTCGAAAGACAATGACAAAGGCTAAAGATCAAAGATCACACAGCATGAAGGAACAAGCCTACAACATAATAAAGACCAAAGATTCAAGAACTCAACGACAAAGCAATCTCAAGAAGTTCAAGGAAGCAAGATTCAAGATCTCACCTCAGGAATTCGAAGACCACACATTAGGGGAGATTGTTAGCCTCAAAATATGTTTTTGAACATGGAAGCTCAGAATCTGCAGGAAGCCTCGCTTCAAGGGAGATTGTTAGCCTCAATATGAAGTCGTAACAAGAAGCCTCGACTACGTAAATCATGGAAGCTCGGTCTTTACTTAGTAAATGTTGTAATAGGCTAGAAACAAGAAATGGGCTCGTCATTTAATCTAATATTGCACATGTATCGGGCTAAAGCCCAAAGCAATCCTGAGCCAGACCCAAATCAAAATCCCTACACGTCTAAGTCATTGTGTATGGGTGTATAAACCCTTTACCGCCAAGAAAAGGGGTGTTGGTTCTCATTTGTAACACACACTCTTTAGGTGAAATCAACCATCTCTTTTCTCTCTCTTTAGTTTCTCCCTCTAAACTTCTCTCTAGTTCTTCCTCCTTATTTCTTATTTGATTCGTGTACTAGTAATGAAGTGTAAGTGATTCTTAGTTCCTACAATTTTAAAGGGAGATTATTAGCCTTACTATTTTATAAAGCTGGCGTCTTACACGTAAATTGAACTAGCTATAGACACTGCATATAACGCAGGGGTTATTATTGTATAAGTGGGATAGTTAGCTTTGTATTAGGCTATAAATACCCCTTATGTTTCTCCATGGGGGTGTGAATGTTCAAGTATTGTTTTTCAATCTAATATTATACAAGGTTTTCTCCACCCTCTCTCTACACTTTCTCTCTCTATCCTATCTTCACCGCTACCATGGTGGTGGTCGGTAGGTTTTCCGATCGGCCACCCGACATCATAATATCACCAATCTAAAAAAATAAAGGTCTTTCAGGTTGTATCTGGATAAGGCATCACTTTTAGCGTGTGCGAGCTCCATAAGAATATAAAGAAGAAGAAGAAGAGATAGATTTGCATCACTATAGCGTGTGCGAGCTCATTAAGAAGAGAGAAGAGAAGATTAGAGATATTTTGTTTTTTAACTTGATTGATTGATTATAAACTAAAAAGTGCAAGAGTATTTATAAGACAAAAATAGGGTAAAACCCTAATAGCTAAATGGGTCATGGGCTCAGGCCTAAGCGTATCAAGCTATTTTGGATATATATACATAATACATCGAGTGTGTAGCCAGAGATGTTTTTTGATACATTATTTGACTGGTGAGAGACTCAAGACTTTGGCATCTAACCGTTAACGCGTTAAGTTCTCACTTTCTTGGGTTGTCATTGTACGTGCATAACAAATTGAGATCATTAACCTATGCAAACACTACTACAAAAATTAAAAAGTAATCATTGAGAGTGGTGAAATATCAGATAGAGATATGTTGGAAATGTATCATTATGTTGGAAACGATATCTATCGTGGGCATTTTGTTTTTTCGTACTCTATTAGTGGGATTGGTTTTCTTTTTGGTAATTAACCTATCTTTGTAATGATATTTTTCAGTTTGTTTTGAATTCCTTTTTTAATTATCTTTCACTAAAATAGATGAAAATTACCTAAGTGGCTATATAGAGATTTGGTTTATATAAAGAATGCTAACTTTTAGCCGTTTCTCAAATTAGACACTTGTTACGTGAACTAAAATAGGTGTTACACGAACTGCACTTGCCTATATTTAAGGCATGGTTCTAAAAGGCGCGTTATGGGGCCGCTAAGGCCTCGCAAAGGTGCGGGGCGTAACATCCGCGTTACGCAATGGACCAAGGTTTTGGTTTAAGGCTTGACGTGAGATGAGGAGTGAAAAAACGTGATAAGGTGCGATAAAGTGTGATGCGTGGAGGCTTTTTGAATTCAATTTCGATAAAAATCGTATTTTTATATAGAAATTAAAAAGATTACATGCAAAGATAGTTTCTTGACTTTATTCCTTATGTATGACACTTTTTGTAAACTCAATATATTTGAAATATGATATAAATATATAAATTTATAAATATTTTCATATTTTGTGCCGCTTTAAGTTACGTCTTAAAAACGTTATGACTCGCCATGGCTCGTAAACGCGTGAGGCTTGGCCATGCCGCCACGCCTCACGCTATTTATAACCTTGATTTAAAACCTTGATTTAAGGAATGTATCTGTGATAACCCAACGTCGGTTATCATTTGAGATAGACATCTTCCTATAGCCTAGTCACTATGCAATTAATACCCATTAGCGTTTCACGGTATCTATGGTCATCATCTAATGACGAGGATGTTTGCCAAAGAAATAAAAGGGCTTTATTGTAGCATATGCGAATTCTATACAATTCCTGAATTTACAAAGAAGATGGACGCATTCCGTGCTATTCAACCAGAGGCGTACAACAAGCTAAGTGAAGCTCGTGTCGAAAGATGGTCTAGAGCGTATTGCCCACGAACTCGTTACAAGTATTGTACATATAATAGTGTGGAGTTTATTAATGCCTTGACTGTAAAGGCATGAAAACTACCAATTACAAACTGGGTCATTTCGATCATTGGTACACTATTGATATTTTAAACGTCAAGAAGTTGCAGGTAGTTTGAACTATGCTCATGCCTTGATTGATATTAAGGCTGATTAGGATTTTAAGGATACTCTGGTTATTTTTGTACCGTCTTTGGAGGGTAATGGGGACGTCATTCATACGGTTAAAGTGGAATACGAATGAAAACCACCTAAGTGTGGTGTGTGTATGGTGTTTAGTCATGATGATGCTGAAACACGTGGTTCCTGACTTTAATAAACAAAGTGGGAACAATGTAGCTACTAAAGGGAGTAGTGGTGTTAATTTACAACTCTAGGCAATTTGTAGTGCCAAACCCCAAGTTTATTTATCGGCCTACGAGTATGTCTTGTGCATCTAATGGGGGTGTTAAAGGGAATACATGTAAAGTGTCTACATCTAACAAGGCATTAACATCAAAGGGAGGTAATAGTTTTAATTTGTCTAATTCACTTGATGTGTTTGGTAATTTGGATCCTAAGTTTAATAACCTAAGGACGAACACTCGTAAGTCTATCAAGAAGGTTGAGGAAGATAGTGGGAGTCACGTGGATTTGGGGGATCGTGACACAACTAGTTTCATGGCCTCAAGTCACCCTAAAGCTAATCTGTAGATAATAAATGACATACAAGAACAAGGATTAAAACTAATCTGGAGGTATGGTAAAGTGAAATAAATGTGTAGCCATATTATTAGAGAATAAAGGAAGAAAGATGGGAAGATGTGTGTGGTAGAGAGAAAACACACACACACACTTTTACAAATGTGAACTTCACCCCTCCATGGAAGTATGGAGGGGGTATTTATAGTTCTAGTGACACACAACTATCGTAGCTTGTCATTATTAGTCCCTATGTGTCACGCTATAAATAAACTAATGTAATTTCGTGTTTGTCACCATATTTTAAGGCTAACAATCTTCCCCCAATATGTGACATCAACGCAAAATTACTTACAATGTTTCTAACAAGTTGCCAAATACAATTAAATAAAGTCTTCCAAGCGCTTCCCAAAGCTGAAGTTGTCTTCTAAGTTTCTCTTAGGACCTTGAAACTTGTATTCCAAGCGTTGGTGAATCTTCATTGTCTTACTTGTTCTGGGAACGATTTTAGTATGCATGAGTTTGAATTAACTTTCCCCCTAATTCATGCATCATGTCTTGAAAAGCTTTCTTCATAGACTTCTTTTTGGCGAAGTTTCTGAATCAGCTTCCCCCCAAACCAACATCCCTATCTTAAGCAGATTTCTGAAACTTTGAAAGTAGCTTAAAACAATCTTTCTACTTGGTCATTGACGTGCACAAGCGAAATTGTAGAAGTCAAACCACACCAAATACTCCTCGCTTCTTGTCATTAGGGCTTGGTGAATATTCGTTCGGGGGTGCATGCGAGAAATCAGCAAACAATTATCTTCTCACGTATTCAGAATACTTCATAAACCGATATATGGTAAAGTAGTATACATAGTGAGTCTCCCGTTGTAGAATAGATCCTCAGCAAAGCCTATTATTAAGGATGATACCAAGATTATAAATAACACTTGACATGTTAAAACACTGAATAATGAATACATGTGTTAATCGCTAATCTTGAACACAAATACTAAGAAAAAACAATTGTAGAAACTAAAAAATAAATTCTATTAAGCTCTTAGAGGTGAATTATAGATTACTAACTATAAAGGATAATATTTTGTGTATTAGATATCTTTGAGCCTCGTATGTCTAACGATGCCAGGAGGGATCCTTTTATAGACAAGGAATAATACCCTAACATCTTACAAAACGTGTACATGATCACTCTAAAAATATCTCATACATATCTCTTAAAAAAACGGTAACTAACAATTTTATACTATCTGGTACTAACAACTGATCATTACATTAACAATTTTGGGTACTGTCAGTTCTAACTAATAACTATCAATACTCACTATTTGTATTGTCGGTAACAAAGTTAGAAAAACGTATTTCCCACAATCCTCCCCTCCCCTTAAACATGAATGTTGAACTCTTTAACTTCATAGTATTCCTTTTAAAGCTACCGACGATCTTTACATAACGCATGAGGATGTTACTCCAAACACTTTTTAACCATTTTCTTCATCTTATTCAACCTATCCTTCTGTCAGCATCAATCTTTGTCTTCTCAGCAATAACAGCAACATCTTTTCAGCAACAATAACAATCCAACTAAGTTGGCTTTGTAGTTTTTGGCAAACTACCAGCCATAAATGGATTTGATGTTCCTTTACCAGTAGCCATTTGCTCTGGGATAGTTAACTCTTCATTTTAAAAACATGGTAAGTTAATTACCATACAGTTTTTGGTAAACTATCAACCATCAACGGAATTGATTTGTCTTTACCAAATACCGTTTGCTTTTGGACTAGCCAATGCTTCATTGCCATAACATGGTGCATTGATAAACCATATAGTTTTTAGCAAACTATCAGCTATCAACAGATTTGATTAGTCTTTACCAAGAACTGTTTGATCTTGGACTAGCCAACTCTTCACCAATGAAGCAAGGTGAGTTGAGAACCCTACAATTTTTGGTAAATTGTCAACCATAAACGGATTTGAGAAGTCTTTACCACAAGCCGTTTGCTTATGGACTAGCCAGTTCTTATGCCTGTTAAGCATGGTGAACTGATGACCATTTATTGTGTGGTTTTGACACCAACACTCAAAGATCCTCCTCATCTCCATCAGAGTCTTCAGGTTCTAACTCTGCAAGTAGCTTCTTGACAAATCTAATCAATTCTAATGCCATAGTACTGTCTTCTTCAGACTCCAACTTTAATTTCAGCATTTGCACCAGTACTTTCTTTCTCAAAGGATACTTCTTCTCTACAAGCATATGAATGACTAATCCTGCCTCAGTCACTAAAGTATGTACCCCTGAAGAACCATGTAGCTTCCAACTCACTATATTCCAATCCTGCTGTGAGTTCCAAAACTTATCTTCATCATCTGGATTGAACATAACCATCAAATCTCCCCAAAGTACTCTATCAAATCCTCCAGGTATCTCATCTTGATATTTGTCCATCACCAGTTGATATATAGCATTCAAATCATCTCTATCAAATATGGACAACACCCTCATCAGAGTACTAAAGTATCTCTTTTGTCCATTGCTTCTAATCACCACATTTTGATTAATCTCCTCTAAGTGTTCAGCTTTATCAACCTGTGGTTTAGTTCCAAGACACTCTGTTTTCCATTCTTTGATAGGATACTTCCTGTCAAGTATTTCATAATCTACTTCTTTTTCCTCATCTGGAGCTATTGTTAAATGTAATCTCAGCTCATCATTCTCTTTCTCACTATCATCCTTAGAAATGTTTTGAATGAATCTTCTTTTCCTTGACTTCATCTTTTTCCTAGTACCAAGTTTTCTCTTTCTTTTACTTTCTTCTCCTTTACTCTTCTCCCTTCACTCTCCTTCTTGACTTCTTCTTTCTTAGAGAAATCAATTCCTTTTTCATTCATCTTTTTGATCAGTCTTTCATCTTCAGCAGACCCAATAGAAATGAAATCTTCATCTGACCTCTTTATCTTTTCATACAGAGCTTGTATTTCCTCAAACTTCTTGGTTTTCAATTCAGAATGCTTGAAGTTTCCTACATGCTTCAAGTAGGTCATCATTTGATTTCTCAGTTGATTCTTTGTAGGTGGTATGTTCCTGATAGCTTCTGATCTTTATTGTGCAAGGAATTTTCTTTGAGCAGCAATTGTGTCATGGAGAAATTTTACTCTTTCTTCTATTGTAAATTGCTCTCTTTCTTCTTCTTGAAGCTTCTCAGCAAGAAGTCTGTCAGCCTCAATTCTTGCCTTTATGTCATCATAATTTCTTATGAGAGCATCATTTGTAGCTTCTTCTTCAGCTAATATGTTTCTTTCTTCTTCATCTTCCCACTCTTCTTGTACTTTCCTAGCCATTTCTTCATCACTGGCAAGCTGTTTAAACTTCTTCTCAGATTCAGGAATACCATCAGATTCACTTTCAGAAACATCTTCCTCTTCTATTTTCTTCTTCCCTTTGTCTTTTGGATCAATCTTTGGAAGAGGCTTTAATGTCAATAATGATCTAGTTGAAGTAGGCCTAGTCTGAATAAGTCTCTATCGAATATCTTAAATCTACTCCTGTGTGGAGAGGGTATTTATACAAAAGAGAGGGGCCGACTTAATGGGCTAAGTTCATGGGCTTTTCATGGGCTTTTCCTAAGCTAGCCTATCTAATTTCCAAATATTACTTTATGAGCTATCTAAAGATATAATGGAAATGACCGACACTTTTCGTGTTCCTAACCATCTCCCCCTAAGGAAGGTCACTCCATTTTATAAAAACTTAAACCTAGCATACTATGCTTTGTCTTCAGTCTTGTGCTCGTATACTTGATTTCTTTACTTCATCTTGTGAACATGATGTAGTGATCATTGACTTTAGGCTTTGACTTGTATCTTTGACTTGACCTGAATGTGATCTTGAACTTCTTGAGATCATCAACTAAGCATAATCTCTTTTTTCCATCTTGTAATCTTTACCATCTGTTAATACAAATGATGTCTAAAAACGTTATTTATATTTTTCGACCTCTCAATGTTTTGATAATAACAAAATGTGAAAACGTTTACGATAAAATTAAACTTTTATAAATTACTAATCATAAAATTTGTAGGATCCCGTTAACACTTCATATAACACATATGATGCACGAATTTGTAACAAGAAATTAGAAAGAAAGATGGTGGTGTAGAGAGAGAAAGAAGAGAGAGAGATGAGAGAATTGAGAGAAAAGATATTTTTCTAAAATGAGAAGAGATATTTTTCTAAGTGAAAAATATCTATATATACCCCTACACATTTAATGTGACGCGCGGGATATTTAACTAGGACTCGGGCTCGGGTTTTGCTTGGGATTAAACCCGAAACATATACAATATTAGTTTAACTATCGAGCCCGATTCCCGATAATATTCTATTACAACATTAACTAATTAATTGACCGAGACTTAAATACATAATGAACGAACTTCATGTTCGACTCAATATTTTGAGGCTAACAATCTCCCCCGAAGTGAGTTCAATGATGACACTCCTTCATGAGATAATGAGATTGCTTTTGTCGTTAAGCTCATGTGGTCTTGGTCTTTCTCTTTGTTCTTTGTTGTAAACTTGTTCCTTCATGCTTTGCGGTCTTTACTTTTGGCCTTTGTCATTGTCTTTTACGTCTGTGCCATCTTGCGATCTTATGACTTTGACCAACATGCTCATTCTATGCATCATCTTGAAAGCTTTATTTCAGAGTTTGCGGAAGTCTTTGTCTTTAAATCTTGAGCTTTCTAGATAGTATGTCTTCGTAGATTGAGCATTTGAATGGGATTGAGGTTGCCGTTACCACCGTTTGACCTGCAGGTTTACGTTAGTGATAAACGAGAAAATTGATTTGAAAATCAATCGACGTGTCACTCGTTAAAGTGTTTTTGTAACACATCGAGAGTGTCATGTTTTTATCAAAATTCATCAACCGTCAATTCATTTACTGGACCATCTCGTGATCCAGTTGTCACAAGTTTGATTCATATAGAATCTCGCAAGTCACCTACCAAGAGCTTGTTTGATGCTGGCTCAAGCAGGATTTCCATCTTCATTGTGAATACATTAGTATCACTCGGATGTTCTGGCAAATATCACAATGATATTGCGTAGGACTCTTGATAACAGCTTGTGAACCTGATGATGTTCAACAAGTGTTTGAAATGGAATGTGTCCTAACGAGATTTTGATTGATCTCTTGGCTCTAGACTCGATTAGTGCATTTTGGTTTTAGTACTCGGAGGCTGGAGCATATTGCCACCTATTCAATATCAACAATCTCGGAGTGAGATGTCAATAGATAACGTGTGTATCTCCGTGACAAATGAGACAAGTTTCTGTTGAGAGAAACCCGAATGGCTGGGAAGGGTTGTGCATTGCATCACTGGGTCCATGATGTCGTTTTCAATGTCAGCAATCAACTTGTGATTCTGACAGCATATGTATTGACCCGGTTTCTGCCTTAAGTTGTGTGGAGGGCTTCTTTGTTTAGACCCTTTATCCATACATTTCTTTTTAATTCTTCAACGCCTTCAATGCTTACCAAGACGTCATTACTAACACCTTGTTGTGATTGTTCCAGTGTTAACTCAATCTTAGTCGGCATTATTCCCATATACATTCATCTCCAATCATACCTAAGGACTGCTATTTCTAACTTTGGATTATCCTTGGGTAGATCCTCCGGTTCTGGTTGGATCGTAGGACTTATTCCTAACCTAACCACCTTATGACTTCAGAATCGTCGTGAACTTAATAGGTTGTTGGGTATGAGATCGAACCATAAAACCATTTTCTGACATTGTTATTTTCAAATATTCCCCCTACACATGTGCTCCGAGATTTGAAATTGTTTAGCACATGAAGGAAAGAGTTGCACTTAGAGTCTTAAAGATCACATTCGTCTATAACATATTTTAATCACATTTTCTCCCCTTATTTTAAATAATAAAACACTTAGTATTTGAAATACCAATTGATTAAAATTTGACATGAAAAATTCATGGGGAGAAAATTTTTACCATGATATTGCATGATTTCATTTTTCAGATTGCTTCCCTTCAACAGTATATGTGGGATACCAATATTTATTAAAACTTGACATTGGAATGAAAAATTGATATAACACCACAAAATGTTGAAGACGAAGTGAGATGCCTTAGTGAACAATGTATATTATTAATTGACATTAAGTTTCCACGTTTTAATTTCACAAAATGTGTTTGAATACATAAAATTAACATTTATGAAATGTACCCAACACATTAAAAAGGCTTTGTTGTAAAAGCTCCCCCTCAGAAATTGATTCACATAAAATGACATTCTACGTACTACAATTCTTTGAAAATTATTCGAGGAAGGGAGTGTTGAACACACAATTTTAACAAATACCACTTTTTATGGAAAAATACCACAAATTATATTGTAGACAATTTTGACATTGAAAGTTCTTTTTGAAAAATTGTGTTCAACGATTTTAAAAACACATGATAGAAGACTTCTCTTCTATTTTTAGAGTAAGCGCACTGAAGCGTACACTTCCCTATTACATTCGAGTCCGAGTTATGCACTGAAATGTACATAAGTCAAAAAGAAAAAAAATTAGAAATGACATGTTTTGAAAGCATTTGAAACTCTTGCTCAAACTTCATTTACACACCCGTGTCGATGTTAATCAACATTTCTAGGTACGTAAATGTTATCGATTCCAAGAGACATGCCGAGAAGATTTTTTTTAGTATTTTTGAAATTTTCTGATTTTATATTTTGTTTTTATAGATTTTATATTTTTTTTGTTGGTTTTATGTTTTCGTATTTTGTTTTTTATAAAATATATTTATAAATCAAAATAAAGAGGAAAATAAAAATAAAAATATTTACAAGTCGAAGTTTTCATCAGCAGTGACAGATGTTGCTAGAGTTGAAGTAGATGAATTTGAATATGGTTGTTGTTGACGTTTAACGGATGCATCAGCAGTAGTAACAGCGGAAGAC
>BQNB010174948.1:0-13210 GCA_026074375.1 Tanacetum coccineum
CGACACGTGCCAAAACACTTCCCAATCAATGGTGCAAAAATATAGTAAAAAGATGATGATAACAGCTGGATATGGGGCCCAGACGATCAAATCATGCAGAAGATGAAAGGACACGAAGAGTCCACGTAACCAACGACAAACTGCCAAAACGGTACAAAGGCCGCGGGGTAAGGCAGGAGTAAACAAAAATTTGATCGCGGAATTTTAAGTCTAGTAATGCTCATCGCACGCTATAATTGTACCGCGTACAGTAAGCAAACTAGACTGGGGGACTTGATAACGTATAGTATGAGCACCAAGCTTACTGGGCTTAGTTCATAATATACGTATATGGGCCCAGGCTCAATACAACAAATAGCTGGACTGATAAGCCTGACAAAGGCCATGCTCCGGATATTTCAGAGACGCACGCGAGTATTCTCTCAACCGCACCCTGTGCTCCTCCGCGGACAAACACCGGCCGCGGAAGAACACTCACGTCCGCAAACACGATTATACGTGGATCCTTGCCCGACAAGGGACCCACTCCAGCCACCAACAGTTACAAGCAAAATACTAGGAAACCCTAGTATTAAGCTTGCCTATAAATAGGGGTCATTTCACACCCCAAAGAGGTACATTCTGTCTAATCATTGACTCACACACATACTCTGACATTCTCTGACAAACATGTGTACTTACTCTCACGCCGGAGCTTAATCGTGGGGTCCGCCCTGCGGTAAGGCTAACGGTTTACTTTTAATTGTGCAGAAAATCATCACTTCTCTTGCTCTAGTACAAGATCAAGCATTCAAGTCATTTGGAGGCTCGACCAGACAAAGGACTTTGACACTACTAAACCCGACACGAATTTTGTACTAACAAGATCAAAACGATTTTGCTATGGATTTATAGTTGCAATAGTGTGGGTTGACTGTATATATGGAGCAAATAGTACATCTATGATAGTTGGGAACCTGTGACTTGTGACAGCATTTTTAAGCTACATTGTATATGTACATAAAACGATCACACCAAGTGAAATGTTAACTTTCACAACCAGGCCTTTCGTCTAAAGTTATTTTGATAACAATTGAAAAGTTGTGCGTTTAAGTTTGAATGAAACAACATGCGTGTTACTAACACTCTCATTTGCCCTTTATACCACCTAAGCTATGTAATGTTAACTACTTCGTGACTTTTATATACATACACACGTTCGATGTTAACTTTAGTTACCGAGTTACATTTATCAATTATCATATGTTGGGTAACTGGGCCCACCCGTGTCGACAAAGCCTAAATCAGAAAAACAATTTAAAGGCTCTGGTTGGCCAAAGGCCCAAATATTCACCCAAACTCCTGGTTTCAGTGTACTAGCTATATGCCTATATCATATGTCCTTAAAAAAAGGCATATGCATATATGGAACAAAAGATCAAAAACCTTTTTATGTAATGTGATCTTTGACACAATGTAAAAAGAGACGGGTAATATAATGTTATAATACTATTAACGCTTGGTGCAGAAAAGATTCTCTTTTATAAATTGCGCAACTAAGAGTGCGTTTAGTTGGGGGAAAACACATTTGTTTTCACAAAATGTTTTATGGAAAACAAAGAAAACAGGATTGCGTTCAAATCATTGTTTTCTAACAAAATTCTTTACAAAACATAAACATGCATTTCCCAACTTAACAAGGGAAACTACAAAACACATTTTATTTGTTTTCTTTGTAACCTTCCTTGTTTTCTTGATAATGAAAAACAGTGTCACGTGAACGCGTTTTCTATGTTTTGTGAAAAATAAATCTCCTTTTTTTTACAAATCTGAAAACAAAAAATTAGAAATTTTTTTCTCCAACTAAACGCAACCTAAGTGACTCTTATAAAAAAATGATAGTCGTAGATATTCATTTAATAGGGTGTTGAGGTAAAATCTTGTCGGGTTGATCTTGACGCCTCTCGGATACCGTTCGTCGTGATCATGAGCCTAGAAGCAAGCTGTTAATCATGAAAGAACCCGTTAGAAGGGGTCCCGAGGTCGAAGCCCCGGGAACCACCCTCCGACGGTCAAGTCAGAGCCTTATGACAAAGGACTTAATATGTTGTATGTTGGTGTATGAGATGAGGGAGATGGTATATTTTATTTTAGAGAGAGAAAGTAATGTGTGTAAGTAGAGAGACAGAGTGTGAGAGCCTGGAATAAACCTGGACCTCTTTGCTTATATAGGCAATATTTTTCATAAAGACCCATGCACAATAAAACTAAACACATCTAGACCAAAGTTAATATAAGACATAAATATTTTCATAACACACCCTTTAACTATCATAAGCTATCACAAGGATTTATAACTTTTAACGGTTATCCCTTGGTCTATTAGACGGATCGGGTCTATCAGACCACATACGTCAACATAGGGCAATCTCGTAGTAACAAAACATGAATAGTTTACCAGCTCATGTGAATAAATGAGGAAAACGCTTGGTGCAGAAGTTTTCGGGAAAATTTCCTTTTGTGAAGCATGCAACAAACTAATCAGGTGACTCATTTGGTGTTAAAGGTTATTAGTATAAACATTAGCTAAGTAGGTGTCATGTAATTATTAGTTTAGCTTGTAATGGGTCAGTTAGGACTTGTGTTTAACCAAATAGCTAAGTATCTTTTACTTGTACACCAAGTTAGAGTCGGTTTCCATGTCCTTGTTGGAACCGAACATTCCCTCTCATCTCTATAAAAAGATATGAGAGGGAGATGAGCTTTGTACCGTTATCTTTTCCATTGTTCTCAACATATACGAATAGTTCGGGAGCGGATGGCGTGTCGTGTGTAGTTTTACTTTTCTGTCAAGTATAACAACTTGTGTGTGTCAAGTTTCTTCACGTTCAATCGAGGTTTCACATTCTAGCATCTTGGGTTATTGGTAGAATTCTAACAAGATAAAGAACGGTACAATTTGAGCGTTCCCCCTCACCTCTATTTATAAAGAATGAGGGGGGAGAACCTATCCAAGTAGGACTTGGAGTCGATTGAATCCAAAGAAAGTAAACCTGGTTGCTTGGCTTGTAAGCAAAACAACCAAACATTCCTTATCTAGTTATCTTATTCGACTAAGTAACATGCTAAACTAACATTTAAGCCCCTATATATTAAGTTAATATTATACTATATATTTATAGATTAATATTGTTGCCCCGAGGCACACCATTAATGCATTTAATCATATCCGACCCGACCTGGCTTTTTTCGGCGGGTTCCGGTCGGTTCTGGCGGTTCCGGCCTGTTAACCCATTTTTTTTAATATTAAAACACTACTCAATGTGATACGTGTTATTCGTTTGTGTATCCAACTCATGATTCATGGCACTAACCTCTAATCCAACACATACTCCCCACTCATCTGTCTTCCTTATCGCCTCAAACCTTCCACCACCAAAAAAAACACACACAAAAACCAAACGGCGCCCTTCAATCGACTTTGTGATTAGATTTAGTTTTATTAGGGTTTGTAAAACACGCAACAGTTCTTTAAGGTATGTCGGCTTTTTTTGTAAATTTTCTTAATGTGAATTTTGAGGGTCAGGCTTACTAAGAACTGAAATTCATTGATTGATAATTTTGGTTATAGCAGGTTGAGAGTGGATGGTGACAAGTGGAGTATCAGCTTGGGCCAGAGGTTGGTCACACTCATTTACAACTAGGATTTTCTGGAAAAATAGTGTAATCGAATGTGATACGACTATTGATTTTGCAAGATAATCGTGTGTTGAAATTGAAGGTGAATAAGATTTTCTTTCGCCTTCTTTTTAGTCCGTTCTATGTAGCTTAATATTTGTTATGTAGAATTTATGTTTGGGGGTTTTCGATGCAGCTGTATTGGTTTTGCTATTGATGGAACGGAAGCTTGGGTTATGTCATTTTGATGTGCAGGTATGCTTCTTTCAATTTGCGTTGTGATGGTTTATGGGAAGAAACCCATGGGGTATTTGGATGTGTGTTTTATAAAAATGAGTATGTGATATTGAATAATCAAAATTAAGTAATCCGTTCTAATACAACATGATTATATGTAATAAGGATGATGTATAAACTTGGTGCCTGAGAAACAAATTTTGAGCATAATTAGACTATAAGAAGAGGAATCATAACAATAGAGCGTGTAAGCTAATAGTAGTTTCAGCGGGCTTGAACGATAAAGGAAGGAACACTAATAGGTTTCGGGAAACATAAGCATCTTAGTGATTATAGCTGTTATAAAGCTGGCACGTTACTAAGATGTAGGTTTTGCCAAAAGCTATTGAATGAATAATCTCCAATCTTGATGGTCACTATGCAGGTGCGAAGTTGTTTCTATACTATGGTAAATCAAGACGAAAGATTAGGGTTCTTGCATCGGATTATTACAACTGCAGGTTAGTGTTTGAGCTTTCTCCAATATATAATGGATAGTTCTGAAATGCTTTAGTAGTAACTCAGGAGCAGTAACAGAAGATTAGGGATTAAAGGTGCGGTTTTCATGTTACTTTTGTTTTTGTTTTTTTGTAATTGCTTCTGCTTATTTGTATAATCTATGAAAGAGGGTGCAATTCATTTATGCAAAAAAGTTAGTTTGTATGATTAAGGGATTTTGGACTAAACCTTAAAACATAAGGTGTTGTTTGTTTAAGCTTATTTTTGGGCTTATGAGCTAATTTTAGTACTCATGTATTTCATAAGTTTGGTTTTTCAAGTTATGAGCTTATTGGGACTTCGTTTCCCATATCAGGCTATGCCAAACACCCCCTGTGTATCTAATTTGGGAAGTTTTTGTTGGTGGTATTGGTATTAGGGATGGCAGAGGTTTAGGTTTGAGGATGAAACAATTATTTTTATAGATCTATGTATTAATTTGAGCACTGTTTACTATAGCTTTGGTTTAACATTGTCTTTGTTTTGATATTTTAGAGATGACAAAGCCAAAGAATTGCAGAGTGTGAAGGCACACCAGAACGGTATCAAAAAGCCCAGGAAGCACGACAACTCTTCCACCAAAGGGTTACTTTTTCTATTCTTTCTTCTTTTGTTCATATTTATAATAATTTATATTAGTATACAGCTTTTAAATATGAATAGTGACATGTTTGATTAACTATTTTTTCATGCTTATGTAGTTATGTGTGATGTTGTTTTGATTTGGAAAAGATCTCATAAACGCGTTTTTAGCTTAAGAGCTTTTATGGTTCCTTTTTGAAATTCTTTCTTAGACTTACCTACTGTGTTTGTTTTTGTCATATTGGAATTAAGGATGCGATTAAGAAAATTTAGAGGAAGGGTGGCAATGTGGGAAGGTGGTAAAATCATCAATTACATTAGAGAACCGCAAAACACGTATGCGCGTCCCAGGTGCGAACAGTTCTAATATACTCCTTTATAGAATTACAATCTTAAAAAGTACATACGTTTTTTGCTTTACTCCAAAAAATAGCAGTTGAGCAGAAAATTTTTAAAAATCCCATACACCTACGGTGTAAAATCGTACTCTTTATAAAGACAATTAATAAAGTTTTTTAATTTGGTCTATTTGTGTAGGTTTGGATCCGCTGCCGCATATATTACCGAGGACGTATGCGTTGTTATGCGCCTTGGATAAAAGTTTGTAGTGAAGATGGATTGATGGTCAACGAGAATCAAGAATTCTTGCAATCAAGGTACGTTAATCAATCCTTTCTGTTGTTGCGCACAAAAATATCAAAATTTCCTTTAGACTACCCCTCTGATTGATTTTTTCCCTATATTTGCTTAGTTTCCTTACGTTGTGTTATCCTCATTAAACAGCGCCTATAAAAACATTAATCCGGTAATCCCACTGCACTTGCTTGACACTCATTCAAACAATAAAACCCAACCTTTTTTCTGAGTTAAAACACACACAGCATGACCACAGAAGGTTCATGAGGTGGTACCCTAAACATCAAGGAAATGACAAAATAACTACTTATGAGGTATGTTTCATTCATGGGTTGCCTCATATCGTGTAATAAGATAACTATTAGGCCTTGGGACAATCTTTTCTATTTAAAGTTAATTTAAGAATACCAAAATTTCATTACTTATAATTATCTTTTAACATTATATGATAAATAATCAAAGAGATTGTATCATTTAACTGCACTTTGGATAAGATTGCTTGACACAACACATTCCACTCCTTAAAGGTATTACATGACCCATATCAAGACATTTGTGTGCTGAACTAACATAAATAAAAACTACATACATGATCATGAGAATTGTTAAAAGAGGCAGAACAAGGAATGCTTGGGAGATCCATTCTGATATAATCGGCATCATGTCCCATTTTCTTAAAGCAGATACTCCACAAATCATAATTTTACTTTCCCGAAAGAGCGAGCAAAGTAGGTAGTGACTAGAGACGAGTAACGGGTCAAAAGAGGTAAACCTTTGTACACTCCAAATGGGTTGAAATACTTTTCGTCCAGAAATTTTGTTTATATGATTACAATTTACTTACATTTTGACGCATCTCATTAGACCGATTTCTATTGCTTAGCTTTTTCTAATTCCACCCCTTTAAAGATAAAAGCATAATCCATAATCCATTTATATAAAAGGGTCAAATTTAGACATGCATCGAGATCCAGTTATAGGATAAGCATTGCAACCATCGCAAATGAATTATGATCATATGTCACTTTTATAGGCGGAACACGAGAATGGTCAGAACATGACTTCATAACTGATTCATTAGTTTTGTCTGTTGTTAAATAATCAACATTTTGCCCTTGCACAATATTACGGTGATCTTTCCTCATATGATTGTATTTTGTGCTATGCAGAAGTTCAAACTGTTCTTCCCACCTGTTTTCCAAGCAATGGTGGTCGGATTTATCTTGATGGTCGCTATATGAGATTCCAAAACTATAACTTTTTTGATGAGTATACCAGGCCTAATGCCACTCATTCTACCACTCTCTGAAAAAGGTATAAAAAAAACTTAACCCTGCATTTTTTTGGTATAGATATTGAAAGATTGCTTACAAAAATGTCCATTTAGTTTTACTTATAGGTGTGGTCCCAACACTTCATAATTACAGTGTGCTAAACTTTCATATATTGGAATTTTGTTGCACCATTGGTCTCTCAATTAATCTAAGTCTATGAAATATTTTTAATTAACTATCTCTTTTCTATACCTTTCTCAGACTCGCACAATCACGCTTTGTATCTAAAGTCCGTTAATGTATTATTTTATGCTCGTTGTATGAGTATTTGGGTCATTATTCTTTTTAATTATTAATCTTTGTCACTTGATAACCAAACGGTCTGAAGAAATTGGTGTGAAAGTTTAGTGTCACGAAGAAGACAAATCTGCATTGATCAAAATATACTTCATAACAACTAATTTTCGTAAACTGAAATTATGATGTAATCTATGTATCAACATTGGAGGCGCTAGCTTTTTAGTCTTTTTTAAATACCCTTAATTGATGGATCAACCAAGACATTAATTTGTACATCTAGGAAAACTTTTCATATTAGGTAGCTAACCCTTATGTCCAAGTTTGTTATTTTGAATTGAAACACTCCAGAATTTTAACAAGTTAAATTTGTGTATCAATTGAACGTATGTAAAAGTGCACGTATTAATATTAGCATACTCTTATGGTTTGATTTAGTAACCTTGAATGCTCCACATTTAATCATCACAAGATACGCTCGATGTACCGGGTAAATGTACATGGCCTTGTAAGTGTATGTTGTTGCCATTCATTTTTATACAAAATTGTCGGCGGGCCAGGAAAAAGTGTCCTTTAGTTGGATCGCTAGCAATTTTATTCTTAAATACTTGGTTACCTTGAAAAAGGTTTATACTGATGTAGATCAATTCATTAAACTGTGAATTAAAGTAGCTTCTTATTGAATACAAGATTTAGAAATTATGTGGCGAAGTAAAATACAGTTTCTCATTTTATATTTATTTACACACACTGCAGGTTGCTTAAGCTTCTGATAGAACAGTGTCCGATGGCACTCATATAGGACATGCTATAGTGACTGGTAGGGGGACAGATTAAGGAATAAAACTTGGACGAATTTTTTACATTGAACATTTTCTAGCTTTCGCTCAGTTATCATTCAGAAGAATATCAGGATCTTACTTGACTTCCCGGAGCAAGTAAGTTCAAGTCTTTTATCGTCTTCCAATTGGGGGTCAGTTTCCAACACTAATTTGGTTTATGGTTTTAGTTATTTTTATGTTAAGTTTAATTTGTTTTAGTTGGTTGTATATTATCTGGTGCGCCTGGGTGTTAACACTTTTCTCGGAGGAGATGCGTCTCAGAGTTAGATTGTGGGATAATAAAAAGACATTGTAGTGACCTGAAGGGACCTAAGCGGCGTTTATGTTTAAGTTTGGGAGTATTATCTGGTAATGTGATCTCCTGGTGTTGGGAGAGTAGGTAGGGGTGGGTGGGTGGTTGTTTGAGGGGAGGTTGGTGTGTGAGATGGTTGGGGCGGTAGTGGAGGGTAATGTGCTGGTGGGATTTGGCTTGGTGCTTGGGTGGGTTGATAGGGTGGTTTGCTGTCAGGGTGGTGGGTGGTGGGGTAGGTAAAGGTGATTTGTGATTGGCTGATGGATGTGGAGTTGTGCTTGTGTATGTGGTGGGTGTTTTGGGAAGATGGTTAGCGGCATGGCGCTGGGTGTATGTGGGGTTTTTTTTGGCTGGTTGTTCGTGGATTTGTTTGTGAGGGTTATAGGAGAATGGTTAGACGTTATTGGTGGTGTTATAGCTTATTTCGGTGTTTTTGTATTGGCTTCTGGAAGGTTTTTGGTGAATGTTAGTTTTGGGGGGTTAAGTTTAGGTGGGTTTTGTGGGTTGGTGAGGCTGGTGTTGGTCTTGTTTTTGGTGCGGTGGGGTGTTTTGGGTTGCTGATCGGGGGGTAAGTCTGGGGATATAAGGTGAGAAGGTGGGGGGTAGTGGTGGCTTGTTTGATTAGGGTGATAAGTGTTGGTAGATGTGTAAGGGTTGGGTAATTGGGAATTTGAGTGGGTTGGGGGGCATCCGGGTGCGGAGGTGGTTTGGATTGGTTTGGTGTGTAGGGGGTTTGGTTGTGGGATAGATGTGCGGGGGTGTGGGGTAGTGGTTGGATTGATGGGTATGGTCGGGTCTTGTTTGTTGGGTGGTCTGTCGTAATTTATCGTGAGTAAGACGTGTGGTGGTGGGTGTGTGTGATGGCTTGGAAGGTGGGCGTCGTTGTGTTTGTGGTGATAAGTTTACGTCTGATTGGTTTGTTTTGCTGTGGGATTTTTCGTGTGGCATGTTAGTGGAGGTGTAGATTGATTAAGGTTGTATCGTGACTATGTGGGGTGTTTGCTGGGTGTGTGTGGGGTTGACTGTTTGGGGTTGATAGCTGTGTCGTTAAGGTGTGAAGTTGTTCTTTTGGGTTTGGTGTGTGGATATTCTCTTTGGGGTTAGGATAGCGTTGGGAGGGGGACTGAATGTTAGGGTTTTGAGTTTGTGGGGCTTTTGTAGGTGGGTTGGATTGTTTTGTTGGATGTTATGGGGGTTAGTCAGGTTCGGTTGGGTTAGGATTTGTTAGTGTTTTGTGTAATTTTATAGATGTAGATGATTTCTTTTTATATAATGTTTTTATTTAATACTCTGTTATTTCAGTAATTTTCTATATTTTTTATTTAATCTTTATAGAGTTATTTTTGCATTTTATTCAGATTAATTTATTTGTAACTATAAGTTATTAAATTAATTATGTAATTAGTTCTAGTTCCATTATAATTCTTATTATTTGTTAATTTTTTAAGTCAATATATTTAGCATTTTATGCTGGAAGTATCGAAACTGGTTAGTTCAGCCGAACAAGATTTACCGTGCGCCCACAGTACATGGCATGATGGATGTTGCGTTCGATCTGTGGAAATTGTGCGTTGATTCTTATATAGTATTGTAACCTGCAAACGTAAAGCCGTGAACAAACTTTTTGACTTGCTGGAGTGTGTCTTACTGTTACTTCTGGAAGTTTATCGCAGTCTGAAAAAGTCGTTTCGTGACTATATTGTATGTGCGTAGGTGTATGAGCTCTGAGAATTGTGCATCTTTATGTTTAGTGTAGTGTATGCAAGTTCTAGCTGTTGTGGATACAATCAAAATGGTGTTTTTATTTTTGTAAATTGTTCAATTATCAAAGTCTGGTCCCTTGGTAGCGCTATAATGTGGTGTCTGACCCTATTGAAACTTTTCGAGTTTTGACAAAACAATTCCGTCTAGCATAAACTACGTAAATACCTCGCGCCTCTGCAGGGATATTGGGTAGGCGTGTAGTTAAAAAATTGTTTAAGACTAACATACAACATTTGGAGAGAAAAATGATGGTTGTATTTATTCTTTCAAAGGAAAATCGTATTGACGTGATATTCGTCGGAATGTCAAACAGATCTCTTGTAACAGAATATGGAATAATGTAACTCAGCCAACTTCATATGAATTAAACCGTTTATAAGTGACCATGGAAGTTTGTTGTAGTGGTGTTCGTGGCATGTGTTCTTAGGTATTTTTGTTTTGATGATTAGCATATGTCCTGTTTGTGTTGGTTTACTCGTTAAGTGTGGGCGGGGGTTTGTTGGCTTTGTCGTTTTGATTCGCTTGTGGCTTTGATGTTTTTATTTTTTTTTAAGTAATATGCGTGGGTAAGTTTTTTGCTGTTGGTTTAGGTAATTGGATTTTGTTGTTTTGGTGATTGTGTTTGGAACTTCTTATTTTCTGCTCTTCAATTGTCTCGTTATTTGCTTTTGTTGTTGTTGTTTATTTTACGGGGTTTGTTTGTTTGTGTTGGAGATTCGGGGTGCCATGCTGATGGGTTGGGTTTGATGTTAGGTGTGGTTTGGCGCTTTAGCTGTGTTTGTTGTTGTTATGTGTGTTGCCGGTTGGTGGCTTTTGTTCGTTTGCGTACGATTTCCTTGTGTTGGTTTTGGCTTGTTGGTATATGTGGTTTTGTTTTTGTTTGCTTTGTGTTTTCGCGTGGATTCGTTGTGGATAAATTCGTTAGGTTTAGTAGTGATTGTGTAGTTTTGGCGCTTAGTAATGGTGTGGTTTGTTGTTTTGTATTGTGTTGGGTGTTTTAGTCGGTGTTAGTCGTGGATAGATGGTTAGTTGTTTTTTCGGGTTTGTATCGGTTGCTCTAGTACCTTGTCTTGGGTGTTAGATTGTGCTTTGTTGTGTGTGTTTTTGGGTCTTGAGGGTGGTGTTTTAGATTTTTTTTCTGAGTTTGTTTGGGTGCTTTTTAGTTGTCTTTTTGTGTGATAGCTTATATATAAACCTTGACCGATTCTTTGTGGGGGTACTGTAGCGTATACACTAGTGGGTGGTTTGGTAAGGGTGTTAGGAAAAATCCGATATTCCTCGGTGGGTGGTCGCTGGTGAGGTGGTCAGTGTGTGGGGATGGGGGAAGGATAGCGTAGTGGATGTGGGTGTACGGGGATGTAGTGGGTGGGGGGTATAGAGGTGGGGTGGAGTTTGTGAGTGATTGGGGTTGGGTGGATGAGTGGTATGTCGTGTGTGGTGTGGGGAGGGGACGGTCGGTGTGATATTTGGGGGTGGGGTGAGTGGTGGTTAGGCTGCTCAAATAAGGGTCTAACATAATTTTCAGGTCTAGAGTTTATATTTTTTCTCTGAACATATATATCTATCTGACTCCCTATCTACTATTGTTTTTTAATTTTAATTAGTTAATTCTTAGTTTTTTTATACTAAAGTTTTTTTTTTTTGTCTATAATTTTTTTTAAGTTAATTCGTTCTCACTTCATATTGTACCGTATATACTCAAGTTCTATAAATGTCAGGATTATATCATGTTTGTCGCCTTGGTAACAAACTAACAATGTTATTTCTTCCAAAGGTATGTAATCCCACATCGGAACAAAAGTAAAACAGATGCTTGTATATAGAATTAAGGGTAAATTACATCGTTTGTCTCTGAACTTAGGCCAGATTGCGGATTCAGTCCCTAGATAACGGGGGTCGATGTCGTTAATCTTTAAAGTCGATTTTTGTTAACCGTTTGGTCCCTCGAACCCCGTTATACGTAAATGGCGTTAGTTTGACTTTTCAACCATGAAATTTTAGTAATTTCTAATTTTTTTCGTTTTTTCACCATTGGTCCCTGACTCAAAATTGTCTCAACGGATCCGTTATACTATTAAGCTTTTTTGTCTTTTTTCGACTTACCCTATCTGGGTTCTGAAACGTTTTTTTTTTTTTTTGTCTTTTTCCCATTTTAATAACACTGTGGGTGCATGCTTGTCAAATATAATTGTTTTAATTTTTTTTTTTTTTTTTTTAAAAAAATAAAAGAAATTCGTTTTTTGCGTGTTGTTAGATTAGTGTTCCATTCTTGCTTTCTTTATTTTTTATGACTTTATAAATATTTTGGTTCCCAGCTAGTTCATATTTCCTCCACTTTTATAAACTATGCTATCTCTCCACATTTAACACATCATTGATAATGCTTAAATTATACATGTCTTTGGCGGGGTTATTTATATATATTTTATCATTTCTCGTGAACTTTCGATACTTAATAGCATAAATTATGTACAGGTTCACTTGAAGTCATCCCGAGTTCAGAAGAAACAAAGTTCAAGTGTTTACAAGTTAGTGGAAAGCAAGTTAGAAGAAAAGAAAAATCACAAGGCTGAAAAAGACCAAAGTACGCCGCACTTATCCTTTGTGCGCCGCACTTCCCAGCGAATTCAAGAATTAAAGACAATTAAATGAAGACTGCATTTACACCCCAAGTACGCCGCACAATATATCGTGTGCGCCGCACTTCCTATCATAACTATGAAGAAGAATTAAATAGAATTAAATCCTCGCATTTACACCCTAAGTGCGCCACACAATTTTTCTTGTGCGTCGCACTTCGACCTTAAACTTAGCCTATAAATAGTGCCGAATTTCACACACATTTTAATATCTCCAACTCAAATATATCTCATATCACAATCATATCTTCATCATCATACTCATAAACACCACAAACACTTGAAGATTGAAGATCAAACAAGGAAGAATGAAGAAGAACACTACCATAGTTCTAGTAAAATAAAGGTTGTACTACAATTCTATATTTGTTACTGTAGGATCCCTAGATCATTCCATGTATGAAGCACAAGATCAATGACACCAAAGATTAAACATTAAGAACTTTTTATTGA
>BQNB010174949.1:0-13210 GCA_026074375.1 Tanacetum coccineum
GTCATAATTCATTTTACAAAAGAAAACACTTTCTCTCTCTAGAATATTCTCTCTTAAGTGTTTCTCTCTCTAGAAACTAGCCCGATCCAAGAATCGACCCCGTGTTATGATATAGGATATACCACATAGTGATTCTTCTTTCTCAGAGTCCCTCGAAAGGCTCTGATACCTCTTGTAGGTCCTTGGTATAGGATCTGACTAGCCTTTGTAAGACGATAGATAACTTGGATAAATCCAAATCAACTATATGAGAGACACTGACTATGAATATCAAGTGCTAATGCGGAATCTTAACATAAGAATTAAGAAGAAACGATAATTCTAAATTGCTATTAAGCTCTATGCTTCTATTGATATTTCTTAAAACGTACTTCTTAACATTGTGCCTTAGGGTTCCTTTTATACACTAAGGAAACCCTAATGGGCTTTACAAACGTCAAAGGATAATACATATCCTTTCCTAAGATATCTCTAAGATAACTATTACTATTCTGTTACATAAACAGACTTAACTATAAACAGAACTAACTATTACTACCAGACTTAACTGTTATACTACCAGTATTAAGTCTGTTACAATCTATTTTCCCAACAGGAAGGCATTGTCCTTGTCTATAAGATTTCCAAAAAAGGGATTGAGGTTGATAATGCCAAAATCGAAGTGATTGCTAAGTTATCTCATCCCACCACCGTTAAGGGTGTTCGGAGTTTTCTCGGTCATGCTGGTTTCTATCGACGATTCATTAAGGATTTTTCCAAAATTTCCCGACCGATGACTTATCTTCTTGAGAAGAACACTCCGTTCATTTTTTTTGATGTTTAGATTCAAGCTTTTCAAACATTAAAGAAAAAACTAACTGAAGCTCCAATCTTGATTGCTCCAGACTGGGACCTACCCTTTGAGCTTATGTGCGATGCAAGCGACTTTGCCATAGGTGCAGTCTTGGGGCAACGTCATGAAAAACACTTTAGGCCTATACACTATGCTAGTAAAACAATGAACGAGGCGGAATCGCATTACACCACGACGGAGAAAGAAATGTTAGCCGTGGTGTATGCCTTTGAAAAATTCCGATCTTACCTCATCTTGAACAAAAGCGTAGTGTATACGGATCACTCTGCCCTAAAATATCTCTTTGCTAAAAAAGATTCCAAGGCAAGATTGCTTCAGTGGGTTCGATTTCAACGTAATTGACACAAAAGGAGCGAGAATCTCGTAGCCGATCATCTTTCCCGATTAGAAAACCCGTATGAAAATGTTCTCGACCCAAAGGAGGTGAATGAAAAGTTTCCTCTCAAGACACTTAATATGGTGACTTCTCGTAGTGACTCAAGTACCCCGTGGTTTGCCGATTATGCAAATTACCATGCAGGGAATTTCATTGTTAAAGGGATGTCGTCTCAGCAAAAAAACAAGTTTTTCAAGGATGTTAAACATTACTTTTGGGACGACCCCTATTTGTTTAAAATATGTGCGGATCAAATGATCCAGCGGTGTGTTGCAGGCCAAGAAGCTGTTGACATCCTCACATCTTGCCATAGTGGACCCACCGGGGGACATTACGGTGCCAACTACACCGCCAAAAAGGTTTTTGACTCAGGATTTTATTGGCCCACGATTTACAAAGATGCCCATGACTTGGTCACCCGATGTAACACTTGTCAGCGTCAAGGAAAAATTTCGCAGCGTTATGAAATGCCTCAAAATCTTATCTGAGTTTGCGAAATCTTTGACGTATGGGGCATAGATTTCATGGGGCCATTCCCGTCTTCACGAGGGAACAAATATATACTTGTGGCGGTCGACTATTTGTCAAAATGGGTTGAAGCGAAAGCGCTCCCCACAAACGACGCCCGAGTTGTTTGCAAATTTCTTAAATCTCTCTTCGCCCGATTCGGTGCCCCTCGTGCTATCATAAGTGATCGCGAAACCCATTTTTGCAATGACCAGTTTGCAAAGGTCATGCTTAAATATGGAGTTACTCACCGTCTCTCCATCGCGTATCACCCACAAACAAGTGGGCAAGTTGAGGTATCCAATCGTGGCTTGAAACGAATTCTTGAAAGGACCGTGGGTGAAAACCGTGCATCTTGGTCGGATAAACTAGATGATGCACTCTGGGCCTTCCGTACCGCTTACAAAACACCCATCGGGTGTACCCCATACAAGCTCGTGTACGGAAAGGCATGTCATCTACCGATTGAGCTCGAGCACAAAGCCTACTAGGCCTTAAAGCATGCAAATTTTGACCTTGAGACCGCGGGTAATCATCGTAAAGTTTAACTCAATGAATTAAATGAACTTCGTGATCATGCCTATGAGAACTCTTTGATCTATAAAGAGAAAACAAAGAGGATCCATGACTCAAAGATCAAAAACCGCGTTTTCAACGTCGATGATCAAGTCCTCCTCTTTAACTCTAGATTGAAGATGTTCTCGGGCAAATTAAAATCCCATTGGTCCGGACCTTTCACCATTACCCAAGTCTTTCCATATGGCACTGTTGAGTTATCTCAAAACTCTAGGCCAAATTTCAAGGTGAACGGTCATCGAATTAAGCACTACTTTGGAGGGGACGTACCAAAATTGGTTGTCTCGGATCTCCAAACCTTCCCAAGGACAAATGAATTCGGGGATTGGGTCAAGCTTAGTGACCCTAAACAAGCGCTTCATGGGAGGCACCCTGATATGTGTGAAAACAAATATTCGCTTTATATCAAAAAATGACCCTGAAAAGACAAAATTATGCTTAAAATGCTTGTATATCGCTTGTTTTGTCTTTGTGATTGTGTAGGTACGGATAATGCAAATATCACAAGAAAACAGTCAAAACCGGACAAACACGGACACGGGAAAGAAAAGAGAATACAAGAGCCGGGAGAATGCTATCAAAGGTCAACAAAAGTCAACCCTTGGTCAACATTAGTCAACCACAAGAAGACAAAATCCCACAAATACCCTTAAAGTTAAACCAAATTGCACAAATAGTCCCTAAGCCCTAACGGTGTTAACTCTTTAATATATAAAGAGTTAACACCCGTTAACTCTTATGTAAATTCAAATCCAAAGCCTGTTCCCTTTACCCAAGCCCAAAACACACTCTTGGCCCAAAACCTATAAGCCCGAAGTCAAAACAAAATTACCCGGGTCAAAAGAAAAGTCAAACACACCCCTTTTATACAAGTTTTTACGCGGGAAATATCGTTACTACTATTCACCTTCTTCTTCGATTTACACACCCCCAGACAAATTCAAAGGCAAATCATAATTAATGGACGTGGCCAAGAAAATTCAAGTGTTAAGTGACGGTTGGCACAAGAAAACCAACAATAAATGAGCTTTAATTGCCATTTCTCACATAGTAATGACACGCGGGATGATGGAAAAGCACACGATAAAGGGGATTTACATTAAACTGCTCCACAAAAGAAGCACAAAGCATCTGATGACAAAAAAACGGATGCCACGTTGGCGATCCGTGATCAAAATCAAAACCAACGGCTTCAGAATAGGATCCAATGATTGGCTAGATTGAAAGGACAAGATCAAGAGGAGTGTATAACTGAATTGAGACCTAGAAGCTTCTCTCAAGTGCTATATAAAGACCTCACTCACACACATGAATGGAATGATCATTATTATCATTCATTTTCCTCGTTTTTAGTTTTTAGTATCTTAATAGAATTTTTAGCTTAGTAACTTCCTTTTATAAATTAATGTCTTTATTAATCTTTTAATGTTTAAATTTCAAGCTTGTAATCTGTTTTTAATCAATAAAATTAAAGTTTACCTTATAAAATCTATTTTTATTTACTCTACTCTTCTATAAGCTCTCAACTCACTCAAAGTCTCAAAAGCTCTTTCATAAGCTCATCTAAGTCTCTAAGCTTAGATTTGAGCTCAAGTTAACATCTAAATTACTTAAACCATTAAAAACAGTTATATTACCTATGCTAGTTTTGTGGATATGAAGCTTTTCGATGATAAGCCTTATAATGGAAGATCTTATTATGATTTTACTAGCTTATCTTTAGATAAAGCTAGAGCTTGTTGAATGCAATTTTGACCTTTTATTGCCTTGGTTTAGCTAAGGCTTATGTAAGTTCTCTTAATTTCAATAGAATTAGCTAATAGTTGCCTTTGCTTATTTTCAGCTATCTCATGCTTATTATTCATTAAGCTTCTTTCTTATTGTGGCTTTATTAAACATGTTTGATCATCTGTTTTTAAGTTTAGTAGTATAGATCTTAGTTTTTTTAATTTTGTCTTGAAAATCATAAAAAACCAAAAAATAATAGAATAGCTTGTAGTTTATAGATTTGATCTTATTTGCTTATTGAAATTTGTTCATTAGGTTGTTATTAAGTTCATTAATATCTGGTATCTAAGTTTTATTCATTAAATCTCAATTTAACAAGTTTAAATGGATTTTGTCATGTTTAAAGGAGTGTTTGGCACAGCAGTACTAACTACTGCTTGTGGCCTTTTGGTCTTTAAAATTTGCTTTTAATCTCTCATATAAGTCTGTTTTAGGTAGTTTTATAAGCTAGGTTAGAAGTTATTTAGGTTTTAATAGGTTAGTCTAGTAAATATTCAAGTCTGTTAGGTTTAGTTTGCATTATAAGCTCTAATCATTTCTAGTGTTTGCATTAGGGTGTTTATTAGCTTAGTTTTGAGTTATCTTAGTGTTAAAATTATTCCTCAAGTCCTCAGTAACTAGTCTTTATCTTTGGTGCATAACAGTCAACTGCATGCAGCAGTGTTAAAAAGCATAAAGTCCATTTCTAGCTTCATTTTCAGTAGTTAAAATAGGTGTTAGGTTTTAATTTCAGCCTAGAGATAAGCTTATATATCATAGTTTACAAGTTAGGCAATTAGTTTTTTTTAAATCTAGCTTATTTTGTCATCTATTTTAAGCTGCAAAATAGTACTTTTGTCCTTTTAAAAATCTGCATGATCCAAGTATTAAAGCTTTTTTAATAGGTTTCGTCATAAGCCAATTGATTTATACAAACCGGTTCCAAAAGTTGTTTTTGGAAGCTTATTAGTTGTAGAGTAAGCTTGCATAAGTCATTTCCCCATAAGGATCCAAGAGCTTATCTAAAAATAAGCTCGAATGTCCCTGCAGGGACTGTTTGGCTCTAAATCTAGTTAAGTTCTTATTAGGATTTTATAGCTTACTGCTTTTAAGTTTTAGCTTAATTTTTTACTTAAAATAGCTTATTAGGTTAAAATTAGTTAGTTTGTAGCTTATTAAATCCTTGTTAGCTTATTCTAGTTTTTTTTAATTTAAACCAAAAGGCAACTAAGTCAGTAGCTACTAGCTTTTTCATAGTGCTTTTTATTTGCTTATTTGTATTTCAAAATGAATATTCTCTGCAATTTTAAATAGCTTTTAGGTTAAGCTTTAAGTAGGGATATGGCTTATTGTCATAAGGATCCATTTTAGTACTTATTTTTTTGCCTAAAGTTGCTAGTTGACTGTTTGGTCTATAGTTTTATCCTAAGTGCTTAATTTGTTTATTTTTTTTCCTTTTGCTTATTTTCTTATTTAGACTAGCTTATTAGTTTGCCTATGCTTTGCTTTCCTAGCTTTTAGCTTATTGTTAGCTTTTTAAGTTGTAAATTTTAGATAAAAAGCCAAAAAGTAAAAAAAAATAGTTTTAAGAGTTTTTGTGTCTTTTAAGCTGTTTTACAGCTTATTCAGTGCTTTTCATAAAAAGTTTCTTTCATTAAAAGCGGTTATTTTTAGCTTTTTCTAAAACTTTGCTTTTATAAGTTTTCAAAAATAAAAAAAAGGGGAAGATGGAAATCGGGGGTGAGCAAGGCTCGAACCCCCGACCTCAACACCCTCAACCCTTATAAACAACACACACCACACACCTCTAACCATCGTGCCTTGGGGTCTTTTTCATTCTAAGATTACAAAATCTAATACTTATATACATTTTAACCTATTTAGCTTATAAGCTGTTTTAAGCTTATTACACAGCTTATTCGATAAGCTGTGTAAACAAGCTTATTTTTCCTAGGTTCTATTTAGTTCAAGCTATTTTCTATATTTTTTTAGAATTTTTATAATTAGTTTAGTATTTTTAAACATTTATTTTTGTTAAAAACTTTAAAAAATCATAAAATATAGAAAAATAATCAAAATAATATAAATCTTTTTTAGAAAATTTTCTTTTATCATAAAGTTTCTAGGAAAATTAGTTTCGCTTTCGTAGGGTTAAAATTGCAAAATTTCATTTTTAAAGAACGGGATTTGTTCCCGTTTACATTTTTCGTGTTTTAAAGCTCATTTCAATTTCGTTTTTGTTCTAGTTTTCTTTAAACTTACTTTTTAGTCAATGGTATGTGCTTAATTACACATACCTTTTACCTTTAAAAACTAGCTAAAATAACCAAAAACGGACTTAAAATGCCAAATATACGCTTGTTTTGCTAATTGTATTGTGCAGGAACGGATAACTAAGAAAAGGACGAAAAACAAAGCCAAAACGACAAAACCGGACTCGGAATGGAAAAGACTGTGAAAGACAAAGCCAAATCGAAGCCGGAAAGTCAATCAAGTCAAAAAGTCAACAGAAAAGTCAATTGGTCAAAGACAAAGTCAACCCAAGTCAACCCCGAGGCCAAAGTCAAAGAAATATAAGTTTAGGGACTGAAATTGTAAATCCCTAAACTTATACTTATAAGAAGAAAAGAGAAAATGAAAGGCAAGGGTGCAAACTGCCAATGTGCCAAAGTGTACTACAAGGGGCATAACTGCCAACTATCCTAACTTGTACACCAAAGGGACGAGTGTTGCAAAGAGTTATATAACTCTTGGGGACTTGTTTTGCCAAGTCCCCAAAAGTTATATAACCACAAGGACCTACGGTGAAATAGAAATAATAACTATGAGGGGCCTAACTTGCCATTTCCACAAAACTTCACCCTGTTATAACTCAAACAAACTTTCCCGCCCTCTTTTTCCCCCCAAAACCAACTCACGGGTGTGAAACCCCGTTTTTACCCTGTGTTTCTTCTCCACCACCATGGGTACTCACCTCCCCCCTCCTCCACTAACTTTCCCAGCTGTGAGATTGCCAAGTTGGCAATCCCACATCTCCCCAAGCTTATTTCGACGACCAAGATTGCTTTTTGAAGAATTGAAGGGCCAAGATTGTTTGCTTTCCCCCTCTCACACAACTAACACAAGAACTCAGCTATAAAAGAAGTAGAAGACAGAAGATTAGGGCAGTTAGTTTTAGTTCTTAATTTTCAGTTTGTAATTTTGTCGATTTTAAGCATTTTTCTTACAAGTTTTTAGCAATCAGCTTTTAAGCATTTGTACTCTTCTACTTTTAAGCTTGTACTTCATCATTTGAGTATAACAATTCAGTTTACTAGTTTCCTTGTACTTTGTTTTCAATTTCAATTCGAATTTACTCAATAAGCTCTAAATAAGCTCATTTGAGCTTATAAATGTTAATAAGCTCAAATTTTGTTTTTAAGGAAGTCTTTTACTTAATCTAATCCATTTACATCCAAATCATGATCATTTGAGGTGTTTTGAGTTCACTTTGAAGCAACAAGAAGAAATAAGCTCAAAATAAGCTAGATAAGCTAGCTTATTGAGGTTTAGAGGCAAGGTGCCATTTAGGATCACCTAGACTCTACTCTTGGACGTCTAGGTGAAGAAGATTCTTCAAATCTCAGGTTTCCTATTCTGAATTTCAAATTAGCATTCATAGCTTATTACATATTGCTTATTACTTAGTTGAATTAGAGCTTAAACCTGTTTCATTGTGTCTAGTTAGCTTGTAGTTATAACTATTTTAAGCTGTTTTAGTAAAAAAGTTCATTTAGATTTCATTACCTTTTCATTCTGTGATTGAGTACTAAAAAGCTAGTAGAGAAACTAGCTTAATCTCATTAATAAGCTGTTACTCTTGGTGTTAAAATAGCTTAAGTAGGTCATTTTAAATAGAAGTAGATAAAATGTTTTAGGAGTTTTAGCTTTAAAATAGATTATAAGCTCATTTTAGTTTTGATAGTTTACATAAAGGGGTGTTTGGCATAAGCCTTAAAATGGTTTAAAAATGGTTGTGGTATGGGTTATGGTCACTGGTCTAGTTTTAGCTTAAGTTATTAAGCTCATTTGAGCTGTTGTTAAAAGTTTTTAGTTTGAAAATTGTTTTTTCAAAGCTTTTACAAATAACTTTTCATAACTGTGAGATTTTAGAAAACACCACAAGTGCTTATTTAGTTAAGCACTTGTGGTTTAAGTTTGAGTATCAAAAAAGGTGTGTTTTATGTGTGTTGAAAAGCTGTGACAAACACCCTTTGGTCTTTTGACTTGGTAAGTCAAAACCACCCAAGCCTTGTGTTGGCAGTTTTAAAAAACCCACAAGCCTTTTTCACCCACAAAATTCAGCAAGAAAAAAGGATTTTTAAAAGCTAAAAATTTGTGCATAAGTCCATAAGCTAGGGCACTTTATCTGTTTTTAGTTTTCTTTTCAATTTGAGCTTATTTGACAGCTTATTTTAAGCTGTCAAATAAGCCCCTTAAGTTTAGCTTAAATCTCCCCTGGTGCAAAGGGGAGATTTTAAGCCCCTTTTTCTTTGTCTTATTGTGTTATTAAGCCCAATCTCTTGGCTTATTTTAAGAGCTTATAAGCTCTTATTTAAGCTCCTTGATTTTCAGACCTTGAAGAGCTTATTTGATGGCTTATTTTTAAGCCCAAACATGCCCTTTTGACTGTTTTTAGCTTAAGTTAGGTATAGGGATTGCTTAATTTTCAGTTTTGCTTATTGAGCTTATTTCATAAGCTCACTTGTGTCCTAGTAGCTTATTTAAGTTAGTTGATAGTTTTGTTTGCTAAATTTCCCTTTTGCTAGCTTATTTGAATGCCCACCTTAGTTTTTTGTCTAGCCCTTTAAGTTTTATTAAGTTTCTGTCTACATAAGCTTTTTCCAGCTTATTAGGTTAAAGCCTTTTAGTTTTGTAGCTTATTTAAGTTTGTTTAGACTCCCTCTTGCTTATTTCAGCCCAAGCACTAGCTTATTTCGACCCCAAGCCCAAAAGGACTTAGCATTTTCTAGCATTTAAGCCAAATAAGCCATTCTGTCAACTTTAAGCTTATTTATAAGCTTATACCAAAAACACGAAAAGCAAAAAACGAAAAAAAAAAGACCAAACAAGTAAACCGTACACCAACCAAGAAACCAAAAAAAAACACACAAAAACCACCCCAAAAGCCAAACAAAGAAAGTCAGAAAAAGAAAAGAACGGAACACCAAACAACCCACAAAAAAACAAAAACCAAAAAAAAACCAACAAAAACCAACACGCCCCAAAACCGCGACAAACAAACAACCAAAAAACACACCCAAAGCGCACCCAAAACAAAACACCACACACACCCAAACCAACGACAAACAAAAACCAGACCACTAAAACAACAAAAAACACCAAAAAAGACAATAAACAACACAACCAACACAAAACAAAAAACAAAACCCAAAAACAAAAAAAACTAAAACAACAAAAACAAAAAAAAACAAACAAACCCATCGCGTTCGATCAAAAACAACACAGCAAACCCCCCACCAACAAACCCCGACCAACACCAAAAACACCAAACCCCCAACCCCCCCACCGACGATACCCACCCTAAAACCCCAACCAACCAAAACCACCCAACAGCCACCACCATAAAACCAAAACAAAACACGAGACAACCCCCCAGATCGAAAACCAAGCCACGAACCCCAAACAAAACCACACCCAACCCAAAAAATACCAAACAAAAAAAAAAAAAAAAAAGAAAACCCCCGGCCACCCACGAATAACACCAACACCACACCGCTTTCCAAAAACAACCCACAACAAACACCCCAAAACACCACCCACCCCAAACCCACAACGTATCAACAACCCCCACCCCACCCCAAATCAGAAAACAACACCCCCCCCCCCATAGCCCCAACCCCCCCCATCACCCCACACCGCCCACCCACCGAAAACGCCTAACACACACTGCTAAACAAACACACCAAAAAAACCAAAAAAAAAACTAACCAAACGCTACTACACACAACGCCCCCCCCTCTCCCCCAACCCAAAAAGAAAACTCCAAACACTCAAAGGCAGAAAACGTAAAAAAGATCACACAAACTTTAAAAAAAACAGAACTATGACTACCCTAAAAACTTAACCCTAAAGACCCAACACCCCTAAAAGGAAAAACTTCCACCCCAAAGAGCAAAACCCCAACCCCATAGTGGCAAAAAAACAACCCCCCCTAAAAAAAAGCGAAGAGCAAAAAAACCAAAAGAAAAGAAAAAAAAAAAAATGTAAGAAAAAAGAAAAAAAAAAGAAATTAAAAAAAGCCTTACTTATACCCCACGGAAAGTATATCGAAGAACCACTAGACAAGAGCTTATTTTCCATTCAATCAAAAATACCAGCATCGAATCTCAAAACTGACTCTTGACTTTCAAAAAGCATTCCCCTCATCGGGGATAACGCCCCGGGAATCATCCTTTCGGTATTAACTATAACTGTGAATCTTTTGAAGTTATCCTACCCTCCATTTTAAATATTTATAAGTATTATTATATATATATATTTAATATAAATTAACAGAGTGTAAGGCTCAGCGAGTGATACAACATTTCTTAGATGTCGTTAGGCTGTTTAATTAGCTAGTCAATCTTGCGCGCCACCACTTCATATCTACTTTTTATTTTTTTTTTTTTTTATTTTATTTTTTTTTTTTTTTTTTTTTTTTTTTTATTTTATTTTTTTATTATTATTTTTTTTTTTTTTTTTTTTTTTTTTTTTTTTTTTTTTTTTATTTTTTTTATTTTTTTTTTATTTTTTTTTTTTTGTGATCAGTATTTGGGAGCATGGGACCTTCAGCACTTAGGTGATCAACAACAAAAGAGGTGCATCAACAACACACCATTATCCACAAATAACCTCGGCGTCAAACCTAACCAACCTCCCAAAGTAGTCATAAAATCATTTATGAGTAAGGAGATTAGTTGTCCTTGCTCTTTTGCTACCATTCTCATGCTCACATAGATTCATAAATCTCTTCCTCCTCCCCTCCAGTTTTTTTGAGTACTTTTGGAAGTTTTAGTTGCAGATACTCTTTTGGGTAGTTTTCTTCTACTGTTAGATCCATCATTCTCTTTGATTGTGAGATCTTGTGTAGAAATATAGTGTTCTTCGTTCATCTTCTTTCTTCTATATGTTTTTCTTCAACATGCTCTGATACCACTTGATTGATAAACCAATTTGAACAGGATCTTACTTAGCTTGTATAAATCTTGAGTTAGGATTGATAAATCCAAGACAACTATATAGAAACTAAGATTGAGAATATCACAAACTATGCGGAATCTAGTTTGCAATACTAAGAAGAACAATGAAACAGTAAAAACAAGATCTTTACTAAACTTTCAATATATTGAATACTATTTTGAGTTACAAAATAGCTATGAATACTAACTGTTGGGAATTACGTTTTCCTAACTTAGTACCGACAGTATTAATAGTTAGTACTGATAGTTATAGTTAGTACTAACAGTACAAAATTTAATTACTGTATCATTAGTTAGTACCGATAGTAGATAATTAGTTAGTGAACCAGTTAATAGAATATGTATGAGATATTTTAAGAAAAGATATGTACGCGTTTTGTAAGCCTGTTAGGGTTTATCCTTGGTCTATAAAAGGATCCCTCTTGGCATAGTTAGAGACACGAGCTCAATATATCTCATACAAAATCATAAAAAAAAAAAAAAAAAACAAAAAAAAAAATATCTCAATAGTTAGTAATCTGTAATCACTCAAAGCAGATTAATAGAAATTATTATTTAGTTTTTCATTGTTCTTCTTAGTACTTGTGTTAAGATTCCGCATTAACACATAGTATTCATAGTTAGTGTTTCTACATAGTCAACTGTATTTATACATCTTGGCTATCATCCTTAATAGGCTGCAGAGATCTATTCAACAAGGGACTCACAAGTGGTATCAGAGCCTGTGAGAAACTCTGAATAAGAAGAACAAACTAATCCAGTTATAAACCTTCATCCTTCAAAACTAAACATGTCTGGATCACAAGATGAAATTCCACCACCACCACCACCTCCACCATCATCATCACAAACACCAACACAACAAACTCCTCATACAGTATCAACCATCAAGCTGCCTAAGAGCTTGAGGAATGGTTGGCTGTTAGCTTGGTGACATACCATGGCATGAGTTTTGGCTATGGATCACCACTCTACGGTTTGTGCCAAGGCCTCTCGGCTGTTAGCTAACAGCCGAAGCCATAGCTTTCTCTTTTTTTTTTTTTGAAAAACTAGCCCTATGGCATGAGTTTTGGCTATGGCTCACCACTCCACTGAATTCCGGTGCCATACAAAATCTGGTGCCAAACTCCATTTTCCTCACTTTTTCTCTATGGCACGAGGACTCCCTGTGCTCTAATCTCAAAAAAGGAGAGTATGATATATGGGCTATGAAAATGGAACACTATTTGGCCCATATAGACTATCCAATCTGGGAGGTTATATAAAATGGGAATGGTCCTGTATCAATAACTAAAGATACACAAGGACAATTTAAGATTTTACCTCCCAAAACTGCAGAAGAAATTGTAGCCAGAGAAAGAGAGAAAAGCGAGGACCACCTTGCTTATGGCTCTACCAGAAGGTCATCTTGCTAAATTCCATAAGATGACTGATGCAAAAGAGATGTGGGATGCCATCAAATCTAGATTTGGTGGAAATGACGAATCCAAGAAGATGCAGAAGTATATCTTGAAGCAACAGTTTGAAGGATTCTCTGTATCTTCTGAGTCAATTAGAGATTCATAGAGCAGGTGTATCCATTGAGGATGCACATCAAAAATTCCTAAGATCTCTACCTTCTGCCTGGTCACAAGTTTCCTTAATTATGAGGACCAAACCAGGAGTGGACAGTCTCAGCTTTGATGATTTGTAAAATAATCTAAGAGTCTTTGAGAGTGATGTAAAAGGCTCTACTGCATCATCTTTTAGCTCACAAAATGTAGCATTTGTCTTTGAGAACACCAGCAGTACTAATGATGTTAGTATCGCTTATAGTGTTTCTAATACTTTTGGTCAAAATCACCAGTATGAACAAACATCATCATACTCATTGCTTGCTAATCAATCAAG
>BQNB010174950.1:0-12120 GCA_026074375.1 Tanacetum coccineum
TATTGGGCTTGAAAAAGCCCAATAACCAAGCCTGTACCTTATTGGGCCCAAACCCAAACCCAGTGGGCCCAATACAAGCCCACAAACCTTATTGGGCCCAAATAAACCTAATTGGGCCCAATACACAAACCCAGTGGGCCCAATACAAGCCCACAAACCTTATTGGGCCCAAATAAACCCAATTGGGCCCAATACAAGCCCACAAACCTTATTGGGCCCAAATAAACCCAATTGGGCCCAATACAAGCCCACAAACCTTATTGGGCCCAAATAAACCCAATTGGGCCCAATACACAAACCCAAGCCCAATACTGGCCCAAAAACAATTTTTATAAAACATAAGGACTTAAAATGTAATTTTTAAAAACATGTTTTATAAAGAAAAATGGTTTAAACAAAGTTAGGTACTGATTTTGCAAATTTTCCAAACTGTTTTTCCCTTTAAAAGGCTAAGGGCCAGTTCTGCCAATACACCATTCTTTCTTTAACCCTTTTGATATAAAACACAAGGGCTGTTTATGCCAATTGTTAAAAAACGTTTTATAACTAAAGATAAAAGAATAAAAAGAGTGGAAAATGAAAGAAACATGGGGGGTTCTTCTTGTGCAATTGAAACTTTCAAATTATGCCAGCCAATAAACGGCTCTCTTCCCTACCCCATTCCCGCCACCACCTCAAAACTCACACCATCACATGTTACCACCCCATCCTTTACCCACACACTCGTTTACCCAGTCCCAACCTAAACCCACAACCCACTAACTCTTAAACTTGCCATGTTGGCAATCTCACCAAGCCCGAGCAACATCAATGGCGGGATTGTGATCAAAAAGAAACACAGCAAGAAGAAGAAGCAAGCAAAAGGACTTCTATAAAAGGAAGAAACACAAGCCGAATCAACCACACTTTTTCTTTTTATGTTTTTTAGTTTAATTACAATTTCAAGTCTTTCTTTTAAGAATTTTAGTGTATTCAGTTTATTTTTTTAACTTATGTTGTAATATTTCTGTCTTTAATAAAAAGGGTTAAGAGTTTCTTGAAGTTGCCATTGTCGAAATCTCATCCCTCATATTTGTTCTTTAATCCTGTTTAATCTTGTCTAAGAGTGTGTTAAGGCTGTTAAAACATACTTACAATCAATTCTTTAAGTAAAATTAAGTAAAAAGTCTTTTTCACTTAGTTAAGGGGGTGTTTGGTAAAAAGCCAAAATGGGGCATATGGGTGTTGTTGTGGGTCAAGCTCACTCAGCCAACTTTGGCTGAGTGTGTAGGGGTAATCAAGCCACTAAAACATCCATTTTTAGTTTTAAAATCAATTTTTAAGTGTTTTTTGTTTTCTGTCAAAATTTGCATAAGCCAACTTGAGTCTAAGTGCTCAAGCTGCTTAAGCAGCTTAAGCTACTCATTTTTGAGCTTATTGTGGTAATAAAAGTCCCTTTCAAAATGCCCTTGTTGCTGTCCCTTGGGTTTGACTAAGTTTGAGTCAAAATTTGGCTTGCAATTTTTTAAGAACCCTCAATTTCAAACCCAATTATCAGCATGTTTTTATAAGTTTTAAAAGCTCATCTTTTGGAAATAAGTTCTTCCCTATGGCCTTTTAATCTGTTTTCATTCTTTATATCATTTTAAAGCCTCATTTGAGCTTTTTAAGATAGCTCAAAAAGCCCTTACGCTGTGTTGTTTTCTCCCCTGGTGTGAAAACCATTTTCAGCACCCTTTTTATAGCTTATTGTGTATTAAGAACTTAGGACTTTTTGCTTTTTAGTGTAGCTTAATAATAGTTCTTTAAGCCCCCAAGAGTTGGTAGCTTAATAAGCCTCTTAGCTTAGCTTATTTTGGGTTTAAAAATCCCCATTTTCTGCCTTTTATATAATTAAGTCAAAATAGCTTATTCCTTTTCTAGCTTCTTTTAGAGTTTTTGTGTTGCATTTGGTTGATATAGATAAAAGTAACTTAGTTAAGTTTAATAAATCACTTTTCAGCTTATCTTGAGCTTTTTAGCTCAAGCAAAAAGCCAATAAGCTGTTTAGGCTTATTTGGTATTCTGCCCAAAACAAGCTCATTTTCTAGCTTATTTAGAACACAAAAGTCCAAGTTGCCTTTGTTAATGTTGTGGAGACATGTCTTTATTAACCTTTTTAGTTTTAAGTTTTTTGACTAAAACTCATTTTTTTTTTAAGCTTAAAAATAAGCTCTGTCGCGAGGTGTGTTTGTACATTTTCCAATGTTGCAAGGTTAGTCATTTTCATAGTTGTGTAAATGCCAAATCTTTTCCCGCTATCCTTTAGTTTCATTTTGTGCTCTTTGCATACCCTAGACTTTTAGAAAAAATAATAGGGGGAAGACAAGATGGCGGGTGAGCAAGAATGCAACCCGGGACTCTCGATACAAACCCTTTCACTAACACACCTTAACACTGCGCCCTTGGGTCTTTTTCGTTTAAACAGATCAAGGGCAATGGTATTTATGTATGTTTTGAGCACATAAGCTTATAAAGCTGTTAAGCTTATTTTCGGGCTTATTTAGGTAGCTTATTTTTGTTTCTTATTTTTCGTAGGACCATTAGAGTGTCTAGTATTTGTTGTAAATTTTTCAGAATTTTTAGTAACCGTTTAATATTTTTTATAATTTAATTTAGTTATAAGTTTATTTAATTCATAATAAATACAAAAATTATCAAAAAAATATTTTGCTTTTTTAGAAAATTTTCTTTTATCATCTAGTTTGTAGGAAAAATATAAAATTTTTCGTAGGGTCATTTTTATAACTATTCATCTTTTAAAGAACGGGTCCGGGTACGGGTTTTTGTTTTTACTCGTTTTTGGGTCAAACGAACTCCGTTTTCGGTCTAGTCTTTTTCATTCTTCGTTATTTGACCCGTAGAGTAGTTTAGAAGTGAAAAATTTTCCGTAGGGTTTATTTTTAAAGATTTTAGGTTTTCCCCCTTTTGTACGGAATTCGGGGTTTCGTTTTCTAGTTTAATTTCGTAATTTTTAGGTTTTTCTTAAACGTTTTAGTCCGTTATTGTTTAATTTGACTTATTCAACTTCCCAAACTCATTCCTTCCTTCGAACTCAAATCTTCGATCGTATCGATTTTACATTCAGCCTAGTTGGGATTTACGTCCCGGGAAAACTATTATATACGTTCGGTATCATTGACTCTGCTTATAGACCATTCTTACTATATATTTTATATTTTATTATATTATATGTATTTTAAGGTATAGTCTGAGCCGGATCAATTTTTGGCGCCGTTGCCGGGGAGGCTGTGCAACCGTTTGTCTTTTTTAGTTTGACCATCTGTTTTTGAAACTGTGAATATTTTCTTTTATTATAAAATATATATATAAAAAAAAAATTTAATAAAAAAAAAAAAAAGTACAAAAAATATTTTTCATTTCTTTTTGTAATATTATCAGTTTAAAAAAAAAAAAAAAAAAAAAAAAAAAAAAAAAAAAAAAAAACCAAAAATATAAAAACATTGTCCATAAAAAAGAAATAAAATTCACAAATTGGTAAAATACCAAAATATAATATTCTCAACTGAGGTATTATCATAATAAGTTCTGGTGAACTTGTTGGTTCCCAATTCGAACAAAAGATTTAAAAACTTGCCTTTTGTGTCTCTTACGACGTACGGCATCTCTTGGGAAGTGGAACAACTATTAAAGGTGGTATAAGGAGGGTTGTTCCTAGGTTCTACGACCCGTAAGGAAGAAATAAGCTTCGCGTATTTACTCCTCCGCTCACCTGTGGTTTATCTTTTTGTGAGCTACCGTTGTATAGTAAGTAGGATTATTTGGTTTAAGTCTGTCTTATTATTTTAGTCCGTTAAAATAAATTGTGAATTATGGCAAAACCCAAAAATAATTCTTCTTTTTTTCGTATCAATTAATTCTTTTCTAATAATCCTTCATGTTTTATTCTTTTGACGTCATTACGGTCATCGTTGAAATCCCAATTTACGCGATTAAGAATGCTCGTCTTGTGGGAAGTTTGTACAACTTCAAACTGTGGTTGTCGAAAGGGAGGTCTTGAAGACAAGATTCTTGTTCATAAACCCCCTCGAAATTGTGTAAGGTGTGCAAGGTGTGGAACCCCGGTTGATGGTCCATATTGTCAAGGATGTGCTCTTTTACGAAAGGAATTTATGGAAGGATTGCTTACAAACTGTATGGAAAATGAATTTTTCAAAGACTTCCAAGACACTTTCCGAGTATCGACGAAATTCCATCTGTTGTTAATGCTCGAGAGCCAAGACGTGTTAATTCAGGACTCTAGTGAAATCCTCTCCCAAGTCATCATCAATTGACCATTGTTGTCACGAGTGAGGTGATTCGTTTCGTTGAATCTTTTGTCGAAAATGACTTGTTTGCTTGTGGGAAAGGTGCTCATTACGGTTATAATTGCCCTCCAAAAGTTCCGATTATCTCTAATCCGGAACCATGCAAAAATCAAACCATTGATGAGCCCCTACAAAACTTGCAAAATTTGCAACAACAATGTCTTCTTGGCACATGCCAAAGATGTGGTTGCAATGAATACGATGGAGTTTGTTTTTACTGTAAAGTTGGAAATGGAACACAAATCAATGTTTCAACTCCGTACTCTTCTAACGATTCTCCAAGTGTTGCAAACCATCCTCCACAACCACAATACGTACCTATCTCTAGTGAGTTATGTGGGATCGATTCTCTTTACAGTTACGATTGTCCACCCTCAAAGTCGTTTTGTCTACAAACAGGACCCATGTTTCAATCAAAACTTTGATTATTTCCCACAAACTTCACCAAGTTTTCCACAACAATATCTTTGGTGTGAAAATTGCGGGGGTCCTCATGAAACCTTCCAATGTCAACCAATGAATGAAGACTATTATCATGAGCAAAGTTCTTGCTATGTTTCAATTTCTTTTGGTTTTGACAAATTTAAACCCCGCAATTATAACGTCATTTCATCCAATCTTCAATTCCCCAAAAAATGAGCTTCTCAATTCTCAAAATAAGATTATGGAAACAGTATTGAAAACTTACGTGATTTGGTTAATCATGTCATAAAAAAGAAGATGATGAAAAGCGAATCGCCGGAAGGAACAAGCGGTACTAAAGATCGATCTTGGAAGATTCCCATTGCTACGATGATGTACGAAGACAACACCATTGCTATTCACACCCGTTTTACCAACGAGGAGCCCCAATAAAAAACCTCTCTAAGTATGGGGGACGGAGCATCTTGACACTATTCCGGAAACGGAATCGGAGCGATTTCATAAAGTCTTGTGTTGGAGGGACCTTGTCCCAATCCAAGTGAGTCGAAGGTATTCCTGACAAAGTGTGTGATTGTTGCCTCTTTGTAACAATCTTACCTCTCTTGAAGTTTTCAAAGAACATTCTGAGACTATCATCGATTACAACGATGATTCTACTTCGAGTGATGACGATTCTTATGAGAACATTGAATATGTCGATGCATCATCTCCCGATGTTGAAATCGTCAGCTTAGAGGTGGTGGAGATTGTTGATCCGGAAGTTGGAAGGATTAATGATGACATTCTTTTAAAAATCAAAGACGATATCCTTAGTGAAAAATTGTCGAATGTCATCTTCTTATTGCCTAAGATCGATGCTTAAGAGACAATCCTATCCATCTTCCGAGTTGTGATCAAGTCTACCTCACTTTTATATTCTTTTCTTGGAGGTGGACTAACACCTTGGTTAATTCTTTTCCGAATCTGAACTTCTCCGCTTTATTAGAAGAGATTAGTAGTGGCAGTCACCACTACTTTTTGAGGGGGGGTTATCTCTTCCTGATTATAAGCTTTCTACATGATAACGATCTTTTTAAAGTAAGGTGTAGTAGGCAGTTCCACTAATCATGTTGATTTTTCTCAATATGATTCGTTTATTTTTGACTTTCTCTCGAATGATCAATTTCCTCCCTACAATAGGATTGTCCTTAATTATAGGAGTTCGCGATGATACTTGCTCAAATTCATTTATCCTCCGGAGTTTGACATTTCTGCTTTAAGATTGAGCCCGAGCTGGGCAATCTTACTATGGATGTGGTGAATGATTTTTCCAACAAGAGAACCAAGAGTCTTCATGTGACTTTGTTTTACCCAACCATCCACCATGGGATACGGATTTATACTTTTAAGTGAACCTATCTTGGCTTATATTGTATGGTTTTTTCTTCCATTTCTCACGTATCCAGTTGCTCCACCATATCTTCTCTCCTGTGGGAATGAAGACATCATTTTTGATCCCGGCATCTCAATTTATCATTCTTTTATGCCGGATGTATCTCATCGGAGTGGAACTTTCATGAAATTCAATGTTTTTCAAAACCTCTTGAATGAAAGTCCGATGATGATTTTATCTTCCACTTGCTTCCCCATGGACCAATGAATTCGGGGTCGAGTCGGCTGTGACTGGTTAACAAAACAATGAAAAAAAACGAGCTTCGTGGGAGGACACCCCTGCTTATCGTAGTATTTAATATAATAAGTGTTTTTGTGTGAGAAGGTTTATATTTTCTATTACCCGTGTTATTGTTTGCTTTGTATGTCATGGTATTCCCGGATTGTGAAAGGCTCTCGTTCTGGTCATTTTTAACTCGTGCTTCAATCTCAGATTCAATTTGGGGAATCAGTATCCAAATCTTAATAGACTAAAGTTTTTTTTCTTTTGGCACACTTCATAAACGGCCTTAGATTTACGTAGGAACCCCTTGAAACATCGAGGACGATGTTTAGTTCTAGTATGGGGGGGAATCTTCGATTTGATTTTTGCCTGCAGTCGTTGTTATCACGCAATCCCGTTTTACCACCAAATTTTGACAAAAAAAAAAAAAAAAAAAAAAAAAAAAAAAAAAAAAAAAAAAAAAAAAATTTCAAAATAGAATAATGTCTTTTGTCTTTTTGGGTAGAGTAGAATAAATTTTTGACTCGATCAGGCGTGTTGAGTCCTAGCAGTTCTTTTAGGGCCAAAGCTTTCACGAATCTTTGCTTTGAATTCTAAGTGAAGAACGAGAAATGAGTAGCAGTCAAATATAAGTTTATTGTGGTCAAGCTAGGATTCGTCTAAAAACTTATATGATTAACTTGTGTTCTTTTTCTCCCATAGCTTCTATCCGCCTAATTCATACGTGTCACGCGATTCATTTCGGGCTAAGTCAATCGATGTTTTCAGATAAAAGCTTCAATATTTTGTGGACTTGATTTTTATAAGCAAAAGTTTGATAAAGATATAATAGCCTATTAAGCATACATTTGATTATATGGAGCAAGTAATAGATGTGTCGTGATATCCCATCCGCTATCCACGAGGTGGGGGGATTCAAAACTAAGAAATCTTTGTTCTAGGGATTGGTGTGTCGTGATATCTCAATTGGAAGAAAGGGTTTATAGGTGGGTTCAAACCTTAGACACTAATCCTTTGACAGATTAGCGGAAGAGGCGTTGATGTGACTTTCCCACTACCGCTAGCAACGGGGTGGGTTTTCAAACTAAGAACACCGGACGTTGGTTGTGATATCCTATTAGGGAGCGAGGCCTAGGTAGGTGTTCAAACTAAGCAACGCATTCCTAGCTTTAAGAACTAAAAAAAAAAAAAAAAAAAAAAAAAAAAAAAAAAAAAAAAAATAATAATAATAATTTTGAAGTTATATAAATCAAGTTGCAAAGTATTAATAAATTGTTGCTTTGAGTCACGATTAATTTTGTGGACTATGAGAATAAGGTGATCTATGGTTGAGTTAAATCAAGCACACACATCGTAATCAATTATCAATGTAGGGAGTTTCAAAAAGTTCACAAGTTCATAAGTATGAAGGGCTTTACGACTAACATTTATATCGACAATGATCTCTTTAATTGCTTGGCTTAAGGAATAGTAATTATCGGGGACGATGAAATTTTCCGTAAGGACATCCGTAGATCATTCTATGGACGTTTCTCACTCTATGATCCCATTGTGAGTTAAATAAGAAAGACAAACCATTCAAAAAATCAAAAAAAATTAGAGTAGTCAATGTACATACAAATAATGGTGTTAATCGGGATGTGTTCGAAGCTATTGATTCTTTTCCTTTGCAAAACACCTTTGCAACTTTTCAAAGTTATTAGTCGGCAGGGGTCAGGAGTCTAGTTTCGTAAATGCTTATCTCATGCATTGCGTGAGGACCTGGCAATACATTAGTATGGGGATTTTGGTAGGTGCTTAACTTAACCATTACCTTTTTTTACCTTTAAAAACGAGCTGAAAATAACCAAAAAAGGACTTAAAATGCCAAAGATACGCTTGTTTTGTAATAGTTTTGTGCAGGAACGGATAACCATGAAAAGGTCGAAAAACAAAGCCAAAACGACAAAATGGACGCGGATGAAAAGCTGTGAAGGACAAAGCCAAAGCAGAGCCAAAGACCAGAAAAGTCAAAGTCAAAGTAACTCAACAAATTAACAGTCAAAAACCGGAGCCGTAATTGATAGAATAACTATTGGTTGCAATCTCAACCCATCTGATGGGCCGGAAAGGCCCAATATATATTATTGAAGACTGTGAAGACCAATTGGGCCTCTATAATGACAACAGCACATTTGTGTGCTACTGACAGAGACTTTGAGACTTTGAAAGACCCGATCTAGCCCTTGAACAATCCAATATCAGCCATTGTACACACAATACCCACCTAAAAATTATTGGGCCCAAAATAAACCCAATGGGCCCAATACACAAACCCAAGCCATTCCTGGCCACAAAACAACTTTTTATAAACCTAGTGGACTAAAATTGTCAAGTTTAAAATTTGTTGTAAAATGAAAGTGTTTTAAAATAAGAGGATGAATTTGCATTTTTTCTAAAAAAACTGTTTTTCTCTTAAAAACACCAAGGGCTGAAACTGCCATTGTCAAAACCTTCTTTATCTTTGTTTCAATAAACACAAGGGTTGTTTGTGACTACTTTCGAACTTCCTTATAACTAAAAAGAAAAGAAAGAAAAGAGTGGCAAGTAAATGAAACCCGAGGGTCTCTTTTTGGGCAAATGAAAGTTTTAAAAACCTGCCAGCCAATAACGGCTCTCTTCCCCAACCCCTTTCCCGCCAAACCCCTCAAAACTCACACCATCACATGTTACCACCCCATCCTTTACCCACACACTCGTTTACCCAGTCCCAACCTAAACCCACAACCCACTAACTCTTAAACTTGCCATGTTGGCAATCTCACCAAGCCCGAGCAACATCAATGGCGGGATTGTGATCAAAAAGAAACACAACTCTAATTCTAAGGGCTAGGATTTGTTGCTGAGGCGTCACAACACACAAGAAACACAGCTGAAGATAGAAGCAAGCCAAAGGACTTATATAAACTCAAGAAAACACAAGCCGAGACATTAGTTTTTAACTTAGCATTTTTTTTACTTAACTTTTAATCAAATTGTAATTTAAGCTTTCAGCTCACCTTTTGTTTAGTATATCACTGTTTTTAAGCAGATTAATTCAAGTTAAAAGTTTATTTTGAGTTTCCTAGTTTTCAATATTACAACTCTTTAATTCGTGGTCAATTCTGAAAGAAAGTTGTGTTTATTTGTTTCAATTTAATTCTACTGTCACTCACATCAAACTACATTAATTATTTTTAAGTAAAACTAAGTAAAACTTCATTTTTACTTATTTAAGGGGGTGTTTGGTTTAAGCTTGAAAATGGGTCATTTGGGGTTTTGCATGGGTCAAGCTCACTCAGCCAACTTTGGCTGAGTGAGTAGGCTTTATCAAGCCTCTTAAATCACTAATTTCAGTTTGAAAATCAATTTTTAAGAGTCTTTTGGTTTCTGTCAAAGTTTGGATAAGCTACATCAAGCACCAAGGGCTCAAGCTGTGTATGCAGCTTAAGCACTTTATTTGTGTGCTTTGTGTTGTTGTTTGTAGCCAAATAAAACACCATTTGTTCCTGCCCTCTTTACTTTGACAAATTAAGTCAAAGTGTGGCTTTGCAAATTTTTTTAAGAACCCTCAATTTCAAACCCAATTATCAGCATGTTTTTATAAGTTTTAAAAGCTCATCTTTTGGAAATAAGTTCTTCCCTATGGCCTTTTAATCTGTTTTCATTCTTTATATCATTTAAAGCTCATTTGAGCTTATTAAGATAAGCTCAAAAAGCCCTTAAGGCTGTGTTTGTTTCTCCCCTGGTGCTGAAACCAATTTTCAGCACCCTTTTTATAGCTTATTTTGTATTAAGCCCTAGGTTCTTTTTGCTTTTTCATATAGCCTATAGGTAGTTCTTTAAGTCCCCTTTAGCTTGTAGCTTATCTAGCTTATTTAGTTAGCTTATTTAGGCCTTAAAGTCACCATTTTTCTGTTTTCTTATAAAAACTGTCATATAGCTTATTTGTATATTAGCTTATTTTAGGGCTTATTTCTGTTGAATTTAGTTAAAATAGGTAGACATAGCTTAGTATTGTTAGTTAAATCCATTTTCAGCTTATTTTGAGCTCTTAAGCTCCAAGAAAAAGCTCAATAAGCTTTTTAAGCTTATTAACTTTCTGTCATACAAAAAGCTCATCTTTCTAGCTTATTAAGTTGGATTCAGCTTATGTGCCTTTTAGGAAAAATGTTGCCAATAAGCCCCTGAACAAGTTTCCTGTTTTGACTTTTTGCTAATAAGCACTTAGGACTTACTTTGTACATCGGGGTCCATCTCAGGGACCATTTGTGTAATTTCTATCTTTTTGGTTAACCTAGTTAGTCCCTAGTGTTAATTGTGCTGTTACCTCGTTAGTCCTAATTGCCCTTCACTGTTAGTCCTTGCCAGTTAGGCCCGTTAGTTAATTAATTTAATTTAATTTAAATTAGGTTTAGATTTAATTAGTTTAATTACTTTTAATTCAAACAGTAACTTTTAGGGCTTTTTATATTTTTAGATTCCTCAACTTTTTCTTTATTTAATTTGATTTTTTCAGATTTTTTGTAGTTATATTTTCTGTCTTTTTATATTTAATTAGTTTTAATTAGTTTTTAATCTTAGAAAATTCATAAAAAATACAAAAATTAACAAAAAAAATATTTTTCTTTTTAATAAAATTTTATTTAATCAGTTAGTTTATATTAAAAATATAAAAACTTTTGTAGGGTGATTTTTACCCAAATTTCAGTTCCGGGCTCGTTTACGAGTTCGACTTTTTCGTTTCTTACCGTTTTGTTCGCTTTTTAACTCCGATTTTGAAATTTTTTACATTTTCTTTTAAGTTAGAATATTTTTAATTTATTTAAATTTTAAAATTAATTTTATGACTTTATTTTTGTAATTTTTAGTTTTAGCTTGCGATTTAATTCCCGGTAGTCTATAATTGCATGTTTAATTTAGTTTATTAGTTTTAATTATTCTAGTTAAGTATTTTTAGCCTAACTATGTTCCCCGTAGATTTCTTAGGATTTCATTTGCCATTATTTATGCTCCCGTAGTTTAGGATTTATCCGTATAACTATTTTTGTTCCCCGTAGTATATTTAAGATTCCCATTTTCCACTGCTTGTTTCCCGTAGAATAATTTTAGTTTTCTTTAATTAATTTTAGTTTATCTAGTTAAAAATCAAAATCATTTGTTTCTCAATTCAAATCATCAATTCATTCGTATCGATTTACCATTCCAGCCTCGTTGGGGATTTACGACCCGGGAAAACTCTATACTACTTCTCGGTATCATTGACTCTGCTTTTAGACTATCCTTACTATATATTTGATATTTTATTATATTATATGTATTTTAAGGTGTAGTCATTACAAAACATTTTCTACAATTAAAAGAAATGTTTTATTAAAAATAAACATTTTGAAATTCAAATTATCGGACCTAAAACGGCTAGAAAAGTTCTAGAAAATTCCCCCTACACAAAAGACAAACTGGGGAGGCCCTAGCCTAGGGCAGCCCCCTTATATACACGGGCGGCCCCCTTAATTTTAAGGGGACCACCCACCTATTTATGAGGACCTCCCATAGGTAGACGCTCCCCTAGTTTGTCCTATAAATACTAGACTTTTTCCTACTATTTTCTCACCTTTTGCACTCATTCTTTCTGTTCTAAAACAGCTCACACATCTCACTAAAATCCTTTGATCATTT
>BQNB010174951.1:0-13210 GCA_026074375.1 Tanacetum coccineum
GACCTCTCAATGTTTTGATAATAACAAAATGTAAAAACGTTTACGATAAAAATAAACGTTTACAAATTATTAATCGTAAAATTCCATTTCTAGGATTAGTGATCACTTAAGGTATGTACAAACAAATCATTAAGCATAATTAGTGATCAAGAAAATAAATTTTTTTAACCATCACATTTTTACAAAAGTATTTTCACAAAAATAAATATACAAAATACTTTTTAATTAAAAGAAAAGTTTTATTTAAAACATAAATTTGAAATTCAAAATTTTCCTCCAAAATGGAAGCTTCCATACCAGATACAACATTCCTCACAAAAAGACAAAAACAGGAGCGGAGTCTAGTGGCGGCCCCCTTATAGGTCTGGCGGCCCCCAGATATATCTGGGACCACCGGGACCGCCGCCAGCTAGCCGTTGGAAATCCTGTCTATAAATACTGCACTATTTCTGGCAGAAAAATATACCTCTTTGCACGAATTTTTCCAGTCTTCTTTCTTACTCTAAAAAACTTCTTTCTCTCACTAAATCTCTTGATCACTAACATTGTTTGATCTTGTTACAAGTGATCTAATCTCTTCTTCTCATCTCTCCTCTCTATCAAGTGCAAGAGAAGAACATTCGTATTCGCCAAGAAACGAATTGTTATTTAGTAATCTCCTCTCTTCTTCTAAGTATCAAATCTCTATTGTAATTATCTTGTGTAATTGTGCGATTTGGATTGTATGTAAATCCGATAGTATAGATCTTGTGATTGTATAGTGTTTGTGAAGTGGTAGATTGGTTCTAGCTAAGATTAAGACTCGACATTTAGCTTAGTGTTGGAAAATAATGTAAGCGACGTGTAAACGGTTTTCTTCGCCTGAAAGGAGCTTGTTGACATAGTGAAATCTCGAGTAGGATACTCGGGGAGTGGAGTAGGGCGAAGAAGAGCTTCGTAGCCGAACCACTATAAATCTTGGTGTCTTATTTTGATTGTTCCTTCTCTCATCTCTTTATATTGTTGTGATTGTTATTTAGTATTAGTTTTGATATTTACATTGTTGATTCATATTGTGGATTGGTTGAACATACAACTCGAATCTAAGTATTTTGAAAGCAAACTTTTAAAACGTAAAACAAACCTGTAAACTATTCAACCCCCCCCCCTCCCCTTTTAGTTTCCACAATTGGTATCAGAGCCAGGTTACTCAAGATTTTTAAAATATACTGTATTTTAAAGCTTGGATCGATCTATGGATTCCGACAAATATCTAGAAGGGCAATCTATGCAAAGACCACCACTTTTTGAAAGTGATAGTTTTATTTATTGAAAAAATAGATTCGAGACATATGTTAAATCAAAAGATCTAGATCTTTGGCATGTTATTACCAACGGTGATTTTCAACCTATTGAACAAAATCCAGAAACCAAATTAGATGAGGTTATCCCTTTTGAAAAACAAAGTGATGATCTTAAAAAGAAACTTGCGAAAAATAACGAAGCTAAAATGGTTATTTATAATGCTTTGCCTAGAAAAGAATATGAAAGAATTTTCATGTGTAATACGGAAAAAGAAATTTGGAAAACATTGTTAATCACCCACCAAGGTAATAGTCAAGTCAAAGATAATAAGATCGACCTTTTGGTTCAACAATATGAAAATTCGTACAATCCCCCCCCCCCCCCCCCCAGCGACGAATCTATAGATAGTGCTTTTGCTAGATTTAATACTATTATTACTAGTCTAAAAGCTCTTGATGAAGGTTATTCTAGCAAGAACTATGTTAGGAAATTTCTTAGGGCTCTACATCCTAAATGGAGAGCAAAGGTCACGGCAATTGAAGAGTCGAAAGACTTAACATCACTATCTCTTGATGAAATTGATCGGAACTCAAAGTTCAGAAATGATCTTCAAGAAAGGATTCTAATAATGTCAAAGCAAAAGGAAAGGAAAATCTCTTAATTAAAGTTATAAGAAAAATCTAGTAATGAGAGTGTTCGGACTTTCGGAAATAATGACGAAATTACGCCATGGCGGTAAGAGACTTCAAGAGTTCTTCAAAAGAATAGGTAGATTCGTGAGACAACCTCGGAATGACAAAAAGATGTTTCAAAGAAGCCGAGACGACAAAAATGGTAAAAGTGATAGAAAATGCTTTAGATGCGGCGACCCGAATCATCTTATTGGAGAATGTCCAAAACCACCAAAAGAAAGAGCATTTTTCGGAGTTCTTAGAGTGATAGCGGTGAAGAAGATGATGATAAAGTCAATAATGAAACGTGTCTAGTAGCTCAAGCATCAAGTGAGGTATGTTCCGAATCCTCCTACTTTAGTGATGAGAACTCGTCAATTAATGACTTAGTGCTAGATAACGAATATGATAAACTGTGCAAAATGAGTTTAAAGATAATCACTAAAAACAAAAGATTAAAAGCCACTAGAAATAATTTAGAAAAAGAACTTAGTGTTCTAAAGAAAAAGTGTCTTAACTCTTTGAGAAAACAAGGGAGTTGATCTCGAATGTGTAAAGTGTCATATGCTTAAAATTGAGAATGAAAAACTCAAAGAGGAAGTCACTAGATTAAATAAATTTGAAAAGAGCACACAATGTCTGAATGAAAAGTTAAGTAATAAAAAATCCTCCAGTGAAAAATTGGGTTTAGGATTTAATTCATTTAAACCATCATCTAGTGGAACTAAAGAAATAAAATTTGTAAAAGCTTAGAAAAAGGCGTCTTCTGATAGAGGTCCCATAAATACGGGTGGCCCCTAAATTGTTTAGGCGGCCCCTAAAACAATTATGGGACCGCCACCAGTTAGTACACTTGGATCTGAGAAAAATGTGTCATTTCAAAAATCTATTTTGGGTCCTAGACCAAAACGCATAATAGTAAACAATGTAAGAGTTCCTGTTGCTAGTGATAATGAAGTTAAGCAATTCTGTTGGGAATTATAGATTTGATGAGACAAAAGAAACAAGTAATAAAACAAAAGGATCAAAATTGTCATTAAAGAATTCTACAAGATGTAGGAGTGTTAGATATTAGAAAAAGACTCGGTCACCCCGTATATTTTACCGTTTATTATTGCTCGTAGTTAAGTAATTAATGTATAACATTCGGTAATGGGCCGGGTATTAAACCCAACATGTAAGCCCACTACCAAGGCCTTAAGGCCGGTTTTGTTACTATATAAGCCTCTTTCATGCCAGGGAAGATGTGGGTTAGTCATTTTATATCATACAAAGTTCATTTTCTCTCTCTTAAGGTTTCTCTCTTACTTTCGTCATCTAGAACTTGGCTTACACTATGTTCATCTTAATTTGTTACGCATTTCCAATATCTACAATTGTATCAGAGCACATGGGTGATTAAACTACAGATTGTGTGTGCATTTTCTTGGTTAGTTTAGATCAAAAGTTTAGTTTTGAAAGGTTTATAGTCTTGTTCTTGGTTTTCTTTGATCTTGACATTTCTGATGTTAAAGTTTATGTTTTTATAGTTGCTATAGCTTTCTAGTACCAAGTTGTGCAAAAGAAACTAAGCAAAAACGTTCAAAAGGGTGATTTTTAGGCGTTTTTAGGTGAAAGTACAAATTTTATTTCTAGCGAGTTAAGGTCCTGTTTGAAGATCTTCGTAGCGAGTTAGGGGTACTGTACTGGCGAGTTGTTAGAATAGTACACCGTGTCAAAAATTACTGTGTCAGAGACTTGTCTTCTTGTGCAGGTAGCGAGCTACAGCAGCTAGTTAACTTTTTCTTGTAGGTAGCGAGTTGAAAGATGGCGAGTGGATACTAGCGAGTTGAATAATAGACGAGTACAAGTTTTGAAAAATCTTTATTCTAGCGAGTTAGAAGGAAACTCTGCCAAATTCTTCTTATTAGCGAGTTGTATCCACTCTCTTAGGATGTTGAAAGGTAGCGGAGTTACACGGTTATTGAAAGATTTTTGCTAGCGAGTTGAAGGCAGCGATTATTAGGTTTTTAAAGATCTTTTTTCTAGCGAGATAGGAAAAGGAAACTCTGCCAATGTCTTTCTTGCTAGCGAGTTATCAATCGCTACCAGGAGTTTACAGGGGTAGCGAGTTGTGGACTTTTAGACTTTTTGACTAAGTTCTTAAATTGACTAATTTCAACCTGTAATCCTAACAAGCTTGAACAACAATTCACCATTTCATTCAATCAATCACCACTTTTAACATACAATCACTAATCATTGCTCGATCAACTTAATCATTTCATAATCAATTACGATGGTTAATCTTTCGGAAGACATCCAATGTGCCGGTTCTGATACCCGACCACCTATGCTTGATAGGACTGACTTTGCATCATGGCAACAACGTATTCGACTGTATTGTCGGGGAAAAGAGAATGAGGTGAACATTCTGAAGTTAATTGATGAAGGACCATTTCAGATGGGGACTACTAGAGACACACTTGCTGAAGGAACAGAAGGTGTTGGTCCCAAACGAGCTCGAGTCTATTCGGATCTTTCACCTGAAGATAAGGATAGGTATAACGCTGACATTCGGGCAACAAACATCCTACTTCAAGGGTTACCAAAGGACATCTACACTCTTATTAATCATTACATAGATGCAAAGGACATATGGGATAATGTAAAGATGCTCCTGGAAGGTTCTGAATTAACTAAAGAAGGCTGGGAATCACAACTGTATGATGACTTAGAACACTTTCGTCAGAACAAAGGAGAAACTATTCACGACTACTATGTCTGGTTTGCCAAACTCATCAATGACATGCAGAACATCAAGATGACCATGTCCAGAATGCAGCTGAACTCAAAGTTTGTTAACAATATGTTGCCTGAATGGGTCGATGTCAAAGAGTGATCGAAATCAACAGCGTTGAAGGGACTCCAACTATGATCAGTTGTATGCTTATCTGAGGCAACACGAGGCACATGCGAATGAGAACAAAATGATGTTGGATCAATTCACTCAACACACCATGGATCATCTTGCCTTGATGTCTAATGTTTCACACCATCAGTACTATTCATAATCATCTACAACTCTACCATCCACATATGTTCCACCACACTTTGCGGACAACACTCCACTTAATTCAGGACTCTCTCTAACTAACGACTTAATTGAGAACTTAACCAACACACTGCCCTACTTCACCCAATATACCAAATCATACCTACCTCAATCAAACTTTCAACTCTGACTTCATCAAATACAAGGAACCAAGCCACAGTTCAAGACGGCAGGGTTGTGGTTTAGAATGTTCATGGTTGACGGAATAGAGGTCAGGGGAACAATGCACGGGGTGCAGGTGCAGCTGGATATGGGGGAGCTCAAACAGAGTTGGGAATGCAAATCCGGTCAAGCAAGACAGATTAAGTGCTCAATGAAACAATACTAGGCCCACATAGCAAGGAAAGCACTCAGCCCAAGCAGCCACAAGAACTCCTTAATACTTCAAAGACAAGATGTTGCTGATGCAAGCTTAGGAGAATAGGGTAGCGCTGGATGAAGAGCAGTTGTTGTTTCTTGCAGGTGGACAAGACAATGATGTTGATGAGGATGTGGATGAGCAACTAGTACACAATTTAGCACTCAGTGTCGATAATGTGTTTTAAGCTGATGATTGCGATGCTTTTGACTCTGATGTGGATGAGGCTCTGATTCGCGAACGGTATACACTTATATAGCAACCCTAATACAGATTCTAACCGAATGCCCTTGACCAAGGCAAAAGGTCAAATTCCACAAAAGGATAAAATACACAAGATAGAATCAATTATAAAAAGATTCCGGAAGAGATATTCCCGGGTCGTATGTCCCAACGAGGCTGCAATTGAAAGTAATCCTGGTTTGATGAGAAATTGAATGATGGAGAATATTTAGATATGATGGAAACACTGATATAGTTACAACTAAAATTAATTAAATAAAACCTAATTTAATCTACGGGAAACAGATATAGGAAATGGGGATCTTAAAAACTACGGGAAACAAAATTAGTTATAGGGAAATTCTAAAATTAAATCTATACTAAAATACGGGGAACAGAATCAGGTATCGGGAAACCTAAATACTAAAAATTAAGAAAATAAATGCTAAATTAAATTAAAAATCAAAATTAAATTCTAATTAACTTAATTTGAAAAATAAAAAAAACTAGAATAAAAACGGAGGTCGTTTGAATGTAAAACGAAAAGAAACGGTAAAACGCACTCGGTAAAACGGGTCTAAGACTGAAATTTAAGAAAAATTAAACCTATACTAAATTTTATATTTTTCCTAGACACTAAATGACAAAAGAAAATTTTATAAAAAAGAAAAATATTTTTTTATTAATTTTTGGATTTTTTATGAATTTATAAAGATTAATAACTAATTAAAACTAAGAAAATAGAAAAAGACAAAAAATAAAAGTTATAAAAATTCTGAAAAAATAAAATTAAATAAAGAAAAAGTTAACAATTCTAAAAATATAAAAATGCCCAAATTTTACTGAATAAATTAAGAGTAATTAAACTAATTAAAATTAAACCTAATTTATATTAATTAAATTAAAGAAACTAACAAAAGTTAACTATAGGGACTAACAGTGAAAGGACAGCAAGGACTAACGAGGTAACAACATACTAACAGTGGGGACTAACAATTATAACTATAAAAGACAAAATTACACAAACAGTCCCTGAGTTGGACCCCGATTACAAGGCAAGTACAAACAGCTTATTATCAAAAAGCTATAAAAGAAAACTTGTTAAGGGGCTCAAGGGGAGTCTTTTTTGTAAAAGCACTTATGCTTTTTACTCACTAAATAAGCTAGAAACTTAAGCTTTTGAGGCTGCAGAAGCTTAATAAGCTTATAAGCTTATTTTTCTTTCTTTTGGGGATTTAAGCTAACAAAATAAGCTAAAACTTATGGGAAACAGTTAATAGGGAGAGGGGAGTCCTAAATAAGCTAAGGTTTCTAGAATAAGCCCTAAAATAAGCTGGAAATGACTTAAGCTATAATGACAGTTTTAAAAAGAAAACAGAAAAGGCCTACTTTTGAGCTTATATTAAGTTAATCTAATAAGCAATCTAAATTAAATAAGCTGCTAAACCTACTAGAACTACCTACAAGCTATAAGGAAAAACACTAAGAACCTAGGGCTTAGTATTAAATAAGCTAGAAAAGTGGGGCTGAATTATGGTGCTCAGCACCAGGGGAAGGCACACAGTGGCTTAAGGGGACTTTTGGGCTTATGAAAATAAGCTCTTAAGAGCTTTTTAGCCAAATCCAACCACAAACAGATTTATATTAATGGCTTCTTGGCTTATTTCCAAAAAATGAGGGTCTAGAAAACAATATAAGCTGCTGATATTGTAGCTTAAAATTGAGGGTTCTTTTAAAAAAATGCAAAGCCAAACTTTGACTTATATTGTCAAAGTAAAAGGGACAGCAACAAGGGGCTTTATTTTTGGCTTTTTGCAACTCCAACAACACAAGAAATGAGGTGCTTAAGCTGTTTCAACAGCTTAAGCCCTTAAGGTCACTTTGGCTTATTTAAATTTTGACAGAATACAAAAGGGACTTAACAACTTATTTTTACACTAAGAATTATAGTTAAAATGGACCTAATGAGCCCACACACTCAGCCAAGATTGGCTGAGTGACTTTGACCCACAACCATACTCCATATGACCCATTTTAAGACTAAACCAAACACCCCCTTAATTTATAAATTCGGGTTTTTAGCCCTTTTTCAATGAAGTAAAGGGGTAAGACAAGTGTTATTAAGTTGAACTTAACAACTTTTACACATGGTTATGCAAGTTTAAACAGAATTGGTGGCTTAACTTACACTTTAAATTTTGATAAATGTAATAACACAAAAAAAAACTCTTATCTTTTATTAAAACTGGAAATAATACAACACAAACTTAAAATAAACTGAGTACAATACTTTTTAAGAAAACTTAACTAAATTTTACACTAAGAAAAGAAAAAACAGGGGATGTGGTCTCGGCTTGTTCTTCTTTTCTTTTATAGAAGTCCAAAGGCATCACTTGGTCTTGGGTTGTGTTTGCTGTGAGAGTACAAGGCAGCATACTCAATCCTAGCCCTCCATTCCTTTCTCTTCATCTCAGCCATTGAAGGGGTCTTCGGGTTGTGTGATTGCCAAGTTGGCAAAGCTTATAAGGTTGGGGTGAGTGGGTATAGGGTTAGGGTGTTAGCTGTGAGTGTACTAGGGAGGTGGTTTGGGAGTGAAACCGTGGGAAAGGGAGGTTTGGGTTTGGCGGGAAGGTGGTTACAGTACCCTGTTGTGGTTCAGGTTTAAATGGGATGTTTGGGGAAGAGGCAACTTTGGCCCTTGTTCTTTGGTTCTCTTTTCATTTCTTATTAAGCCGAGTTTTAGTTATAAACGAGTTTGGAAAGTGACAGTTATGGTCCTTGTCGTTTTATAACAAAAGAATTAAAAGGGTTTTGGGTAATTGCAATAATGGTCCCTGCTGTTTATAAAAAAGAGAAATAGAAAGGATTTGAACAATTACAAAAACAGTCCCTCTGGTTTATAACTAAAAGAGAAATAGAAACTTTCAACAATTGGCAGCTTTGGTCCCTGGATTCTTTTTGCCTCTTTTTCTTTATAAAACAAGTTTAAAAATTAACATTTTTGGTCCTTATGTTTTATAAAAAGGTTATTGGGCTTGTATTGGGCCCACTGGGTTTGGGTTTGTGTATTGGGCTTGTATTGGGCCCACTGGGTTTGGGTTTTGGGCCCAATAAGGTACAGGTTTGGTTATTGGGCTTTTTCAAGCCCAATAAGATTATGAAGTGGGTTTTGTGTGTACAATGGCTGAGATTGGCTGTAACTGGGCTAGGATTGGGCCTTCAAAGTCTTCACAGTCTTTGTCAATTGCACACAAATGGGCTGTTGAAATTGATTGAGGGCCCATTTGGTCTTCACAGTCTTCATAAATATACTATTGGGCTTTCCCGGCCCATCAGATGGGTTAAGATTGCATTCAATAGTATTCTTCAGTTCCGGCTTCGGTTTGACTGCTGATTCTTCTGGATTGACTTTGACTTTGACTTTTTTGGTCTTTGGCCTTGATTTTGCACAGTCTTTTCCATTCCATGCTCAGTTTTGTCATTTTGGCTTGGTTTTCTGTCTTTTTGTTGATATCCACTTCCTGCACAATACAAATGCAAAACAAACATATATTTGGCAGTTTTTGTCTGTTTTTGGTCATTTAAGCTCGTTTTTAGAGGTAAAAGATATGTGTAATTAAGCACTTATCAAGTTTGCAAACTATCGCATCCCTATCTCGTAGTTCTTTTTCGATATTCTGGGTCATTTTCAAATCCACCTTTCGCAACTATCGGTGATAGGTGCTGCCAAAGTTAGCCACTTTGAGATTAACTGTCGTGTGTTAAACATAAGACCTACCATGAACCTATTCCGTCTCTTCTACATTCCTTCATACAACTCGGGGTGGATGTCCTTCAGCAAACGTCCAAGAAAAAATACTCCTCAGTGCTATTCAAAGCCTCTTGACTCTTTGAAAAATTAGAACAACCGCTTCTTTTGGGTGGACGAGAGAGTATTCCCCACCGTCGTTGACTGGCGTACATCCGCCCCAAAAGACGAGAGGTCAGCAGCGGACTCCTACTCCATGGTGGATGTAGCGACGTTAAACCTTTACTGTACCCCAATCCAAAAACAACCAAAGGAGTTATTGTGCTTAGTGGGGTTGAGCCGAAACTACTTCCTAAGGGACGACGAGTACCCCACATTTCTTTATGACGATGACCGGGGAGGGTGTTCATAAATTGTCTATACTTTCTTCATACGTATAAATATATGCTAACTTACCCCTTTGTGTTCGCAGAAATGGACTTGTTCAACTTAATCAATGCCCCAAATCCCCTCAAAGTGAAGACCGGGGCTCGTCCTCGTCTTTCTCATGAGGTACCCCTACAGACTGCTACCGCAACCCGCGTTATTCATATGGAGAATACGCCCGCGACCTCGATATCTTCAGAGACACCCCCTGTCATCGTGAAGTCACCCCTGGACTTCTCAAATGAAGAATCGCTCCAACTGCTTACTGAGGGGGATGAGACTGAAACCCAGGTCCCAGCCGCAGTGGCCCCGGAAGTGCCTCGTGCCGAGAATCCAGCGACCATGGAGGTCGTTCCAGAACTGAATTTGGAAAAAGAAGCGGCTGCCATGGGGCCTCCACTAAACAAGAGGCGCCGCAAGAGGGATAAGGGCGAGGCAGAGGCAAACGCACCTCCTAAGGTCCTAAGGAAAGATCATGCCTCCGTCCGCCCCCAACCTAGTACTTTGGCCGTGCTACAAAGTGTGAGCGAGCCAAACCCGCTATCTTATGCACAGCCGCAGCCACTCCCTGATCAGGATATTGCTTAGTAAGTAATTTCATCCATGATGTCTTTGATTGTTTCTCTTTTTTTGTATATATATGTATATCCACAGGTGTATCCCTACTAACAAACCATCCTTGGTTCGTTAATGTAGATCTTCCAAGAAAGCTGCTGCCGCAGAAGATCCAGACTCTAAGAAGTCCATCTCGTTCACCTCCATGGGCGGCCCACCAGAAGACATATATCAGCCTAGGTAGGGTGTGACCAACAACGGCCTCCTGGACACCCCACTGAGTTGCGGGTGTGACAAACAATTGCCGCCTCTGGACACCCCTAGAGGCGATGCCAAGATCATGGTGGACCACATATTACTGCAGGGTACTTGTCAGTTGTTGACGCCACTTGCCCAAATGATGATTCCTAGGCCCAATATTATGGTAAAACCTGGCACGGCTGAGTGGCAATGGCGTGACCAAAGCTGTAGGCTCAGGTTTTTGTTGAACAAGAGACCAAACTATTAAGAAAGCATGCTCGAGTAGGCCAAACGAGACCAGAGAATCAGGCTAGGGACAAGTAGAGATAAAAAATTTTGATGCGCTGCTTGGTAATGATGTTTTTGATGGCCTGATATAGTGTTGCGCCACTTGCCCAATGATGACTTCCTAGGCCAATATAATGTAAACCTGGCGCGGCAAGTGGCAATGGGTTCCCAGCTGAGGCTCAGGTTTGAACAAGAGGCCAAACTATTGAAGAAAGCAGTGGCTCGAGTAGCCAGACGAGACTAGAGAATCTAGGCTAGGGAAGTAGAGATAACAAATTTAAAGGCGCTGCTTGAAGCTGAGGGTGATATGAAGAAAGTCGCGGAGACCAAAAATGCGAAACTCTTAAAGGAATTGGATAAAAGCTGCTTTCGAAGAGTTCAAGAAGTATGAGGACGACCGGGTGACCTCACGATGTGCGGAAATAGATGCAAGGCTGGACGCACTCAGCATAGATTTTGATGAGGAGCTATACCCTCATATGCTGACGGCGATCGCAGGTCGCCGATGGGTGATCGGGCACAGCCTACGCTTAGCCGTGATGAAATGTGCTAAGTCTATAGAGCTGAGGCAGGTGTTTGCCAATGTAGTGTCCGCTGGGATTGCCAAAGGCATGAGTGAAGGGCTTAAACATGGTGTAGAGCATGGGAAGGCTAAGTTGGACTTAGCGGCTGTCGAGGCGTATGACCCAGAAGCTGATGATAAATTCACCACGGCCCTTCAGGCTATAAAGGACTTGGAGTATCCTTTAGTCGATCAGCTGTAGCGGTTGAAGGATGCCCCCATAGACTTAATTAAGGCATCCCTATACTTAGAGAGCGATACCGGAGTGGATGCTCCACAATTCATCCGTGATCTTCGCCCTAGTTCTTCCCAGCTCAAGATACCTGTGTACCCGGAGGTACGTGACCCTAAAGACCCCTAGGCCTTTGAAGAGGAAATTTTGTTGGAAGACGCCATCGTGGCAAACATAAGTCGCGCAGAGAAGAAGAAGAAAAGCAGGGTGGTATGCCGCACCCATGGGGTCGGTTCAGCCCATCATGCTAGATCTGATGGTGTTCCTGTGTCAGTGCCCACTGTAGCTCCTCAAGGTCTAAAAATCCTGTTGGTGGACGCTGCTACACAAACTAAGGTATCTGAAGATGAGGGATCTCCGAGGCTGCTTAGGTCCAAATCCTTACCTCCTATGTTTAATTTGGAGTGGTGATAGTACCGCCTTTGGTACTTAGAAATTTTTTTGGTTTGTAATATACACACGGATGTCTGTGATTAACAATGTACGTGAACAATGTTTATAATTTATCATAACGCACTTGCAGTGTCTTATATGCTCCGTGGGAGTCTTTTCTTATATACCTAACGTCTTAAGTATACATAAAGGACACAGAGTCCGTAGCCGCTGGGTTTGCAACCCTCTTATGCGGCAAGCCAATTATGAGGATGCTTAGCCTATAATTATCCAGAGATAACAACAAATAATATGAATTAAAGACAAAAGAGGCGTTGGGTTAGCTAGACCCAGCGGAGTTTTATTCATGTCCTAAAAACAAAACAAAAAAGATAGAATACATGGATTACTTTATTACGAGTCTTTATTGTAGTGCAAATTCATCCATGCATGAGCCGTGGCTCAGATATAACACTTTTTGAGATTGGCGATGTTCCACGTCCTTGGGAGGACTGTCCCGTCTGTAGATCTTAGCTTGTATGCTCCATCTTCCAGTGATTCCATTACATCGTAAGGTCCTTCCCACTTTGGACCAAGCTTTCCTCCATCTACAGTATGACTGGCATCATTACTACGATAGACAAAGTCTCATGGTCTGAAAGTAACTCCTCTGGCCCTTGCGTTGTAGTACTTTTTCATATTCAACTTAGCCTTAGCTTTACGGATTGCCGCGCACTCGCGTCTTTCTTCAAGGAGATCCTAGTTTAACCGTAGCTCTTCATCATTGTGCACGGCGTCTACTACCGCGATGCGGTATGTTGGCATTCCGATTTCTGCAGGTATAACGGCTTTCGTCCCATAGGTTAAGGAGAAAGGGGTATCACCATGGCTTGACTTAACCGTTGTACGATGTGCCCAAAGAACGTGGGGAAGTTCTTCTATCTAATTCTTATTTCCCTTGCCCAGGCAGGCATTGATTCCTTCACCCAAGCTCCGATTTGCTCTTTCTATGAGTCTGTTGGACTGCGGATGTTTTACTGAGGCAAAGCATTATGTGATATTCAACTTTTCACACCAATCCTTGAACGGGTTGTCACTGAACTGTTTGCCGTTGTCCAAAACTATCTCTCCTAGGAGACCAAAGCAGCATACTATGTT
>BQNB010174952.1:0-10760 GCA_026074375.1 Tanacetum coccineum
ATGTTAAATCTTTGTTTGGAAGTAAAAAATTGTTTACATTTGTTGTATTTTAAAATATAAAGACTAGTTAAAGTTTAAGGGGTTATTTGTTTATTTTTTAAAGTTATAATAAAACTTGTAAATGTATAAATTTTCACTTTTAACTCCATCTAATTTATTTAAAATTAAACCATTAAAGTTTTATTAATTATCTCCTCTTTTTTTTAGTTTTTGTTCTCACAAATTTAACACATATATTTTTATGTGTTTTTTTTCTCAATCAGATTTCTCCACCAAATTTTTTCAATTTTGACTAAACTGATTTAATTTTGACTTTTTATTGACCAATCAGATCGTACGATTTTTCCTGGCAAAATCAAGCATTCTGATTGGTCCAATTTATTTAATCTGATAGAAAACTCTAAAATGATGTAATTCTTTTATTATATAAAAGATTCAAAAAAAACATTTGTAAAAACATGATATATGAATCAGACGAATCACTCTTGTTCATATAACCCTATATGGTGATATGGTTCGCATGTTTTTGTTATCTTTTTTATTATTATTTTGGCTAATACAATGGTCAAAACAACATCCTCACATGTATTGTGTTATTGATTCATCGCATATATAATGAATTTATTATCATACAAACCAAATAAACATTTTACTACCTTGATACTATTATAATTACCTTTTTGTTCTTTACATTTAAACAACCATTTAACAGTAAAATAGCTCTAATAGATAAATCTAAGACTTTCGCACTTTTTGGTCAAAAGAAATGTGTTTTCTCAAAGCCACCTCAGATAGCATAAACATAAGAAAACTTCATGCGTTATACTTTTAAGTGGACCACTAAGCTAACTTTAATACTGTATTTTACATTTGATTTTTAGAGCACACCGTACACACACATTATAGGGCAAACCTATAACTCAGCCTATGGCTTGACACCACACCTCCCTTGAGTTATAAGGTCTCGCGCTAAATTTACTAATCGAGTTATATGGTAATTTTTTATTGGGTTAGAGTGTGGGCCAGGGGTGTCCTGTAAAGATTAGAAGATGATCGTAAAACTTGATTTCGTTGAATAATGTTGATGTACATATATACAGGAGAAGCTACAAAATTCTAGGAGATAAAATAGCTAATAGTTACAACAACTTGAGAAGCTAAGAATATTTTATATTTTATAAGTTATCTCTACAGTTAGTTACTCTTTGGGCTTATCCTTAACACACCCTCGCAAGATGGAGGATCCATCGGAGACTCCAATCTTGGAACGAAAATGCATGAATAGACTTCGACCCAAAGGCTTGGTACGCATATCAGCCAATTGGTCCTTGGAGCTGATATGTAAAACACGTAATGAGCCTTAAGAAACCTATTCGCAAAAAAAGTAATAGTCAAGAGCAACATGCTTCATACGTGAGTGATACACTGGATTCATGCATAAGCAAGTGGCACCTATGTTATCACAAAATAAAGTGGGAGCTTCTTGCAAAGATATTCCCAGTTCATGAAGTAAATTTTAGACCCACATCATCTCAGCCGATGCATTTGCTAAGGCTTTGTACTCCACTTTTGTTGATGAATGAGCGACAAATTTATGTCGGGCTGATCGCTAAGATATAATGTTAGAACCCAAATGTAAAATGTAGGCAGTAGTAGAACGGCCATTGTACTTTATACCACCCCAATCTGAATTAGAGAAAGATGTAAGAGTGATGGGTGATTTCTGGTTAAGAAAGAGCCCATGATGAATTGTGCCTTTTAAATAGTGTAGTACTCCTTTTAAAGCCTAAAGATGGAGTTGTGTAGGAGCATGCATGAACTGAGACAAATTGTTGACTACAAAAGAAACATCAGGATGAGTAATAGCCAAGTATTGTAGTGATCCAACAATACTTCGGTAAGATGACGAATCAACTGTGGGTGAACCATCATTAAGTAATAATGTTTCTTTAGAACTAAGGGGCGTCAAAACCTCTTTAGAACCAACCATGTTAAAACGAGATAGTAAATCAGCTATATGTCGGTGTTGGGAGAGAAATAACCCGGATGGAGTAAAAATGACTTCTACTCCCAAAACTGATGTAAAGTACCCAAATCTTTTATTGATAACTTGATGCCTAACTTGTTAACAAACTCATCCAAGAATTTCGTATTGTTTCCAATTAACACGAATCATCAGCTTGTGATTTTCGAAACCCATAGACAAATAAAAAGTTCTTCAATTCAGTGTACCAAGCGTGGGGTGCTTGTTTGAGACCATATAGTGCCTTTCGAAGCTTCAAAATATGATTGGGGAACTGAGGATAAATGTATCCAAGTGGTTGAATCATAAAAACATCTTCATGGAGTGTATCATGCAAAAATGCATTATTTACGTCTAGTTGACGCAAAGGCCAATTTTTTTGATAGTGCAAGACACAAGATGATCCAGATCGTGACGGGTTTAGAAACTGGACTAAAGGTCTCAAAATAATCACGTCCAGGTTCCTGAAGGAAGCCTTTTGCCACGAGTCAGGCTTTATACTTGTCAATAGTATCATTAAGCTTACGCTTTACTCGAAAAACCCATTTACAACCGATTGGCACGTGAGATGATTTGGATACTAATTCCCATGTCCTATTATGTAGTAAAGAATTAAACTCGTTATCCATTGCTTAGAGCCAGAGGGGGTCTTTGATAGCTTGGTTTATTGTTGTGGGTTTCAAGGTTTAAGGAAGTGGGTGTTTACTTGTGGTATTAACATATTTCTCGTTAAAGTATTTTTAGGATTTTGTTTCTTTTCACGAGTTAGACGATGTAAGTTGGATTGGGTTTGTGGTGGTTAAGTCGTAGTGGCATGTGGACAGGGAGGTTGAGATGTAACAGGAGGTGATGTGTGTGTTGTTGATCAGATGTATTAGGTGTATGTTGCTGAAAGGTGTGAGGTGTTTGTTCTTCTTCAAAGATATCAGGTATTTGCTCTTGAAAATAGCAGGTGGCTGAGATAAATTACTTGATAGTGGCAAAGATGGTGTATTAGCAGGTTTTTGTGGAGAAGAGGGTGCTTGCGGTGTTAAAGAAGGAATAGGTCAATCATAGGTAGAAGTTTGAGTAGTAGTTTGTGAGGGAATTGGGTGTTGGCTATCAACTAGTGGTGATCCATCATGGAGAACGTCTTGAACATGGTTAGTGAACATATCGGATGAATTGCGAACATGAAATGGGAAAACTCTTTCAACAATCTTTACATGTCTAGATATATACATGTGATTGGTTGTGGGATCAAGGCATTTATATCCAGATTGTGAGGTAGAATAACCAAGAAAAAGGCATGGACGTGATCTTGGTTTAATCTTACAAGTATTATATGGGCGCAACTAATGATAACACAAACAGCCAAATGGTTTGATGGATTTGTAATTTGGTAGTTTATTAAATAACTTTTGAAACAGTGTTTTAAAGGATAACACTGAAGAAGAAGATGATTTATCAAATAAACCGCCGCTTGAAATGCATGTGACAAATAATGGAATGGAAGAGAGGCAAAATGAAGTAAAGAGAGCCAAGTTTCAACAATTTATCTGTAGCGTCTCTCGACAGTGCCATTATGTTCGGGTGTGTGTGAAGGTGAAGTGAAATGAGAAATACCAGATGAGTTGAAAATTAGAATTAGTTTTTGATACTCTCCCCCATTATCTAAGAAAACAGACTTTATTTTGGTTTGAAAATAACTTTCGACCAACGATTTGAATTGGGGAAATAAAGTCCAAGTGTATGACTTTCTTTTCATGGGGTATAACTAAATGCATTTAGTAAATTGATCAACAAAAATTATATAATACTCAAATCCGTCAATAGATTTTTTGGTTGGTCCCCAAACATCTGTATAAATAAGCTCCAATGGTTTTGTACTAACAAGAGAATTGACATGAAATGGTAACTTGTGACTTTTATTAATAGAACATGAGTTACAACGAAAATCAGAAATTGAATGAACATTTTTTTTGAACGGCATTTTATTAAGAGAAACTAGCAAGGAGCTAGACAATTACAAAGACACAAGATGAGTGTTTTTTAACCAATCAACCCAACTAAACGACACTTTACATCTAAAACGACTCCAAGAATAAGAATACAAAACTACCCCCCCCCACCCCCCCCCCCACCCCACCCCCACCCCCCCCCCCCCCCCCCCCCCCCCCCTCCCCCCCCCCCCCCACCTCCCCACCACCCCCCACCCCCTCCCCCCCCCCCCCCCTCCCCCTCCCACCCCCCCCCCCCCCCACCCCCCCCCCCCCCCCCCCCCCCCCCCCCCAAACCCCCCCACACACACCCCCCCTCCCCCCCCCCCCCTCCCCTCCCACCCCCCCCCCCCCCCCCCCCCCCACCCACCCACCCCCCTCCCCCCCCCCCCCCCCCCCCCCCCCCCCCCCCCCCCCCCCCCCCCCCCCCCCCCCCCCTCCCCCCCCCCCCCCCCCCCCCCCCCCCCCACCCTCCCCCCCCCCCCCCCCCCCCCCCCCCCCCCCCCACTCCTCCCCCACCCCCCCCCCCCCCCCCTCCCTCCCCCCCCCCCCCCCCCACCCCCCCCCCCCCACCCCCCCTCCCCCCCAACATTATCATCATCATCCCATCACAAAATCCACCCACACATTATGTCACCCCCACCCGCCCCCCCCCTCCCCACCTCCCCCCAATTATTATTTCTTCTTAATTCTTGTGTTAAGATTCCGCATTAACACTTGATATTCATAGTCAGTGTCTCTCACATAGCTGATTTGGATTTATTCAAGTTAGTTTTCGTCTTACAAAAGGCTAATCAGATCCTATACCAAGGACCTACAGATATTAAGTTATGCCGTAAGTTTGGAACACACAAAACATTAGAAAGAGCAAGTGATTTATGGGATATAGATTTGTGTGTTACCGGTGTGTAAAATAGGGAAACTATTACCATCACCCAAGAATATCTCGTTTGGACCCTCATAGTCGGCATACGTCTACAAAGAATTTGATGTGACATGATGAGAGGCCCCGCTATCAAATAACCATGGTCGTTGCGCAAATGAAGCAGCAATGGTAGCATTTGCAACGGGACTTTGTTGTGCATTTGGAGATAGTGAATTAATCACAAAAGAAATGTTGTTTTCCCTTAAGAACTTTGCAAGCTTCCTACTATCCCCCGTGGTATGTCCTGCAATTTCACAAAAGTTACAAAAATAATCTGCTCGGTATGAGCGATTTCCATTTTGACCTTTCCGGGAGCGATTAGTATTTCTGTTGTAACCACCACGTGATTTTTGATGATTCGAATGGTAACCTTGAAATTATCTTTGGGACTGAGTTTCCTTGGAAATTTGCCTTTGAATCACATTCATTGTGGGGATTATAGGAAGAGACGTCGAGTCTTTTTCTTTCAGCATCCTTTCAAAATCAGTGAGCTTGTCAAATAAATCCAAGTATGTAATGGGTGATTCTCAAACTTTAATGGTTGCAACAAGCGAGTTGAACTCGTCCCCTAACTGGGTAATGATGTGAACAACAAGGTTTTCTTCAATAATAGGATTTTAAATGAGGGATAGTTCATCAACAATGGATCGCATTTCATTCAGAAATTCAGAAACAAATTTATTGCCTTTTGGATTTTTAGCAAGCTTAGATTTAAGAAAAATGATCCTGGATCGCGAAGCATTTGCATAACTATGCAAGAGTCGCTCCCATGCTTTTTTAGAGGATGAAGCTGATGATATGATTGGTTGTATCATATCTGAACAACTACCAATGATGGCACTAAGAGGGTTTGATCTTGTCGATACCAACAAGTGTAAGCTGGATTTATTGTCTTTATTTCATTGTCAGAAAACTGAGATGGTATGGCTAGAGTTCCATCAATATATTGCAGCAAATCAAGGCTAATAATGGTTGACTGACTTTGTTCTCCATACAGGGAAGTTGGAGGAAGTTAGCTTAATTGGAAAGTGAGTTGGGGCATTAATGTCACAATGTTTGAGGCCATAGATGAAAGAACAGGGGAAAAAACGAATATGAACTCGTTAGAGTGTGTTGGCTCTTTATACCATGTAAAGATTAGAAGATGATCGTAAAACTTGATTTCATTGAATAATGTTGATGTACATATATACAGGAGAAGCTATAGAATCCTATGAGATAAAATAGCTAATAGTTACAACAACTTGATAAGCTAAAAAATTATTTTAAATTCTATAAGGTATCTCTATAGTTAGTTATTCTTTTTGCTTATCTTTGTCTTATAACTTAAGTGATGGAGAAAGGGTGTTTTTGGGTTGATTTATAGATTCTGAAATTATAAGAAAAAAGTGTGAAGTAACAGTACTTTCTTTTATAAAACGAGTCGTATGAATCATGGGCACCTAATACTCTGGGTGAGATGTATAAGTCGACCCTAATAAGGGTTTGATACATTTGATTAAAAGCCGAGGAAATACACGAAAACAAATTGAAATTTTCAAAAATCCTTTCGATATGTTAATCCAGAAACCCGAATAAGCGTAAAATTCTCATCTGAAATTCGACCTTAATAAGAGTTCACGTTAACGGGCTAACCCAAGTAACGTCTTTCAATATGTATAACCAGGCCAAAATAAGCTTATCCGGGTTCATATGAGTCATGGGGGGGGGGGGGGGGGGGGGGGGGGGGGGGGGGGGGGGGGGGGGGGGGGGGGGGGGGGGGGGGGGGGGGGGGGGGGGGGTTAGTCGGGTACTTTGACACCCTTATTTGACAAACACGAAATGTGAAGGGACGAATTCACGCATGGGCGGCTCAACTTTCTTGCGAGGCGTAAAGCGAAGCCTTAAAACGGGGTCTTTTTATCAAAGTTATTCTCCAAATCAACATAGTATAATATGCATTTTCTATTGATATATGAGCTAATAAATCTAATATTTTGGTAACAATTTTGATCGTAGATAACTTTTAATTAACTTTAGTTTTGAAATAATTCCTTTCATTAAATATAGTGTTACAAAAATGGTTAACATTATTCTATACGCCATATAAGTAATACAGAAAGAGTTCAGATTTATAATTTGATTAAGTATATCAATCGGTGTAGCATATTTTACATATATAATTTCTTTCAAAACTTTTAGTTTCAAAAATAAATCTTTACCGTTAATATCCAAACAATTGCTAAATATGGGTTTTTTTAGAACGGAAATTTTTTCACATCCTATACCTATCTCACAAACTATAATATGGTACAAAGAACTTTCAAGGTTCACACAGCTACAGTTTTAGCTTATTATCATCTAGGGATTCTAAAATTTCAATGCTAAATAGTAAACTAAAGATATATTCATACAATCGGTCAAATTTACTTTCTAGTAATGAAATAGCTTGATGTGCAATGTATAAGAAATAATAGTAACTAAAAGTCTTTTTGCCGATTTTTATAGTTTCATTGTAAAAATCCTCATCATATTTTCTATTTCTATAAATAGCTCGTTTTCCTTTCAAAAATTCGTTCTAAATTCGTTTTTCTTTAGCGGAAACTAAAGCATATTTAAAGCAAATTTTGATTAAAGAATGAAACATGAGTAGATGAGAGAAAGTCAAAGAGTGAGTATGTTTGCGGGTGTGAAAAATAAATGTTGATTCATCAATATAAATGGTTAAATGAATCTTATCACATGGCTTAATTTAACATTTGCTTATTTTTCATGCAAAAATAGGTCTTTTATATACTTGATATATCTAGCTTAAATTTCTACAACTTGTAGGCTTGAAAAATGATAAATAAAAACAAAAAAGGCTCAAAACTTTGATTATTTAACATTTATCAGCTAATTGAGGTTTTAAATAATCGGATCTCCAAACATGACAAAAATAAAACATATGACTGACTTATATATATACAATGTCATATATAACTTGAGGCTCTAAAAAATTAATCATTTAAGTTTTAACCAATTATAACAAGTTGGCCCCAGCTGACGTCATATTTGGCACAATGCGCATAGGCGGCGTCAGTTAGCAACTTAGCACTAACTATATATTCCAGTATCCATCAGCTACACGACAAAAGAAAAGAAAAAAACATTCGTGGCCAACAAGAATCTAAACTCATAAAATAGTAGTATCTATAATACGTAGTAGTAGTAATAAACTTACGAAATAATCAAGTGGATAACATAACTTCTTCATGAGTTTTCCGGCAGCCACGTCATCATCTCTTGATTGGAAATTTTCTCAGGTTTTTGGCGAACGTAGTCCTGGTGAAGATGTCGAGAACAGTAATGTTCAACCTTTTTTTCTTTATTGTTTTTAATCATATGATTGTTTTTCCAGGTTGTAACAAATACGTACTAATGAATAACCGATGCTAAAAAGAACAGATGATAACCAGATATGAGTTTTAACTTTTAAATAATTGGTTTAAGTTACCAAAGAACAAAGATTTCATCTATTATAGTATAACTTTAAGGGAAACATAATGCCCAAAGATTTAGCTCAACACTTAGCTACATTACGAGCTGACTAATCCCATGGCGACTACCCTTTTGGATAACCCGGAGTCGGCGCAGGTGAACAAAGGGATTATATTCTTAAGTACTTGATGTTAGGATCTTTGGTCCAGAGTGTCACCAAACCCAACATATAAAGGTTTCATTCTAAAACCAAGTGGAGATATACAGAGTAGCTCATCGAACTTATATGTTAACTTTAGAATTATGTTTCTACCGACGTGGGATTGGGTTTGCACACCCATTGGACTTGAATTAATATGCAAATAGTTATGTGAATCAAAACAGCTAGCTACTAAGCCAAAATGGTTTGATATTCAGAATACTAGTTTTTTGACAGGATTTTATGAGTGTTTGGTGTTTCTTGTTATATGTAGTTGATGTGATATCTGCTATTGAGTTTGATAAGAGTGGTGATTATCTTGCTGTTGGTGATCGAGGTGGACGTGTTGTCATTTTCGAGGATAAGGCTTATAAAGATGTAAGAATCGCATTCTTTATTCTTTCAGTAGCCAAGTTTTAGTGGATACTGATTCTTTTATGGGGTGTTTGGATTTGCGTTTTGAGACTGACTATATGATTATGTAAGGGCCAAATATTATTTGTTTTGCAATGAACTGACTATCCGGATTCTGTTAACTAAGTTTGAGAACTCTATGCCTATTCACAAACCATTTACTTTTTGGCATTCTGTCTACTAATGTGTTCAGTTCTTCATTCATTTATCCCTTTTTGCACTTGTAGGTGACAAGTAAGCAACATTCTCAAAATGATTCAGAAGGGTCAGATGCTTCCTTCATGCACCATCCGGAGTACAGATACAAGATGGAATTCCAGAGTCATGAGCCTGAGGTTGCTATCATCATGTATATAGAGTAAAACACTTTCATATATTTGCTTTTGAAACCATTCATAATACCGTCACATGTTTTGCAGTTTGATTATCTTAAAAGTGTGGAAATTGAAGAGAAGATTAACAAGATGAAATGGTGCACGGCTTTGAATGGATCACTCTTTATACTTTCAACAAATGACAAAACCATCAAACTTTGGAAGGTATAATCTTCTCAAGATTTAACTTCTGTTATTTGTATATAAGGACTAAAAAATTTGCAATAACAAACATAAGGACAGATTTCAAAATACTATGAATTACTGTCAAATAAACATGTGAAGGAATTTTTAATTTTTAATTCCGAAATTCTAAATCCTCAAGAATTGAAATTTCCTAGAATTTGAAATTCCGGAATTTCAAATTCATGAACCAAACGCCACCTAAGGCTTTAAGTTGAATAGACTTTCTTTCGAGATACACTTATGATGCTTCAGTACGTTATTAGTAATGGGTCGATTCAGGTTATACCATATCTCTAATGGGTCAAAAGGCATAAATAGCTTCTAAATCGGTTTAGTGGGAAAGATATATTGTTAATAGGTACTAAAGGTTTATAATAATACACGGCATCCTGGAAAGACAAAAAAGTGCTAGTGGGCCATCCCAGCCCGACCCGACACGTCCATCTACTTCTATGTAATAGTAGTTTTCAGCAAATCGTATGTTCCAATATGAAAACATAGTGATGCTAATACATACTCATTATGCCTAAAGCCAGGTTAAGGAACAAAAAGTCAAGAAAGTCAAAGAAATGGACCTTCGTCCATATGTTTCTTCAGAGAATTCGCTTTTGTCCGAAAGCAGTTTTGTTAGTGGTAAATCATCAGCTTCTAATGGTCATCGTCTAGAATGGATAGACAATATGGGGACAAGAATCTCGCCTTCTAATACAGGATATGTAAATGTTAGTACTTTTAGAGTATGATATCATTTTATATGGATTTTCAAGAATTAATTTTTTACTGAAAGCTAATGTATTATGAAATATGAATCCCATTTCTGTCTAGGGGCATAGTATCGGGGATGCTTCGATTGCAAGATGTCGGAAGATGTATTCACATGCTCATGATTATAATATCAACTCTATCTCTAATAATAGGTAAAATATGTCACATGGTATTATAATTTACATTGGTCATGTTTTAAATTTCCATGGTTTATACCGGATGTTGAGCATAAGATGCTTATCAATTTCTTCTAGGCACATCTTCTCCGCTTTTGAAATTTAATGAATTTGATTAGAAGGGTCAAAAATCAGTTTTGGATAATTAGTTTATGATATGCTATGATGGAAATGATGTGTGAATATGTGATTTGTAAAAAAAAATTGGTTCGATAGAAAATAAAGTTTCTTATCTGAATTTAAGTACTTTACAGAATGCA
>BQNB010174953.1:0-13209 GCA_026074375.1 Tanacetum coccineum
TTATCCGGCTGAGGAGGGAATTCGATTACTTAGGATTGAGATGCAACTTTAGCTATAATTTGTACTCGAAATTTATAAGAATTATATGTTGGAATAATACAATATTTTATTTTTTATGTGTTTTTTAGTTATATAAATAATATGAATCAAAATAGAGATTAAAAAGTTGGATATTTGCATACATGTAAATATTTAATTTCCAAAGTACATTATGTTGACAATGCCGATTAATAAGAGGGAAGGCCAGTAAGTATCACATGTTCGTTTGTTTTAACAAACCTGGTATTCATACACAGATAACTATATATCGCATTAATAAGAGCAAAAAACAATAAAAGATTGAAGATTCTCTGCTGAGACAAAGAACACAACCATTCAGTTTTTCACACCACCAACTATACGCATCAAAATCTCCTATATACAACTTTTTGAATATCTAGAATTATTATTTACATCTACTTAGTATTGTCTATATTATTATCAAGTGAACCCGCCCGTTAGGCGGGTTAAGTTGCTAGAAAAATACATGCATGTAAATGTTTATCTTCCAATTGAGATTATCTTGACAATGACAATTACTAAGAGCGAGCGATACCATGGGCTGTTAGTCCTGCGCCATACCACCAGCCATGAAAACAACCGCGCCGAACATACCATCTCTTGGCTGGTAGCTATTGGCCAGCGCCATAGCTTATTCTTTTTTTGTCATTTTTTGTTGATTTATGTATTTAGTGGGGTATGTATGGACCTATGGCATCACTTTTTTCCCATGGCTAGAAGCCAACGAGGGAGCCACCCAAATGTGGTGCCACAGCTTTTCTTGTGCCATAGCACTTTTGTTGACGTGGTGGTACTTTCTGTGCCATGGCTTGAAGGCATGGCTCAACAATACCCAGTGCTCTAAGAGTCACGGCCAGACACTATCAAAGGTTGGTTTGCTTTTAACAAAGATGATATTCTCACACGGATAACTATATGTCACACTGTCAAGAATCAAACAAAAAGAGGGATGATGATTCTGTTTTACACAAACACGACAACCATTAGAACCGAACGACAAACATTGTATTAAAAAAAGTTTTATGAACCAAACTCGCCCGTTGGGCGGGTTATGTTACTAGTATATATACAGAAGTCAAAGTTAAATAAAGTCCAACGTTGACATTTGAAAGTCAACGGATTAATATAACACTTGTCGGTTGTTTATAAAAATAATAAACGCTATTATTTTTACGAGTATAACAATTTAGACGTAACGACTTTTATAAATGGATGCATTTCTAAAAATAGTAACTTTTTGTAAACGTACGGGATATAATCCCGATACGAGTAATTAATAACCACATTGAACGTCGAGGATTCGACGAGACGAATTAATATTATTATAAATATAATTGGATCACGAGACTTACTAAAAATGGTAACTTCCGAAAATGATAACTTTCTAAAAATAGAAAGTTTCCTAAAATAAAAAGTCTTCGATTAAACTATAAAAGAACGATCGTAACCTAATATTGTGGGGTTTTAGGATCTAAGGCGCAAGTGGAATTCTCATCACATGTATGAATATATATTATCTATATATATATATATATATATATATGATTTTGTTGATACGGTGTACGCATCGTTGATTATACTTTTCGATATAGTAATCGAGCGACTCTAATTATAGGTCGTGATCGCGTTTGTGGATTTTCGTGCTAGACTTCATTATTTGATCATCGGCTTTTGATCAAGGTGAGTTCATTGCCTCGCTTTTAAAGTTTTTAATGTTTTTAACTCCGCGAGGGGGATTTATTGCTTGTTTTGTGAAATTGAACGCAAACTGTTTTGATACTAAAATATGATTCCGCTTGCTATTGAGTATATACCTTTTTCTGTGTATCCGTTAATTACACTGTGTGGGTGAACGCTAATGCATTAAATAGATCTATTGTGTTTGACAACCCTGTCCGGGGTTTGAATCACTTGTGATCGCTCAGTCAAACGGACATTTTGTGGTTAGTATTAGGGGAAGTGGCATACTTCCCGGTCATGATTTCGTCCTACGGGATGAATGTGTTAAGTTTCGGTGCACGGGCTCTTTAGTTGGAAATCATAAAGTTATAACTTGCTTACTCTCAAAGCAACGTATTGATGTTTTGTGGAACCAAAATATGTGTTCTATGTACGTTTTGTTGACGTTTTTAAGCATGTATCTCAGGTTGGTTGCTGTTGATGGCTTGGATTGGACGGAACGCGGATATCAAGGACGGTGCCTCGGTAAAGTAGTGTCATAAACTAAATAAATGTTTTAGAAATAAAGTCGTGTTGTGACTTTTATAAATGAATTTCTATGTTAGTATTGGGACCTATGTAACTCTGATTTTTCTAATAAATGAAATTGTGTTTTATAAACGTATCTTTGAACGTTTACTAGGACTCGTGTGCATGTATTATGAAGTAGCACCCCAATCGTTGTATTCCGCCGCTATTGCATTTTGGGGGTGTTACAATGTACTACGGTTGACCTCTTCTGCTCTTCTTCTTTTCTAAAGATCGACTTTTGTGGTTATTGTATAGAGAATATGGTTAAGCACACTAAAAACTCATTTTTGAGTCTTCTATTTATTGGCTCTGGAAATGAGCGGATACATCGTATTGAACGAGGTCAATACGGTGTATTGGTGGAATTCCTTGGAGTACGCACCACGTCCATAATCAATCACATTAACTGTCGTCAATCACATTAACTGTAGGATCTTTGACTGCTCACCAGCTAGATACGGCGTATGTTATCAATCAGGATACGCCGTATTGGGTATTGATTTTACGCGGTTTGTTATGAAGTGTATGCACGGATACGCCGTACCTTCTTTGCTGGATACGGCGTATTGAGTCAGAATTAATAATCTTCAAATATCTTCATTTAAGCTCCAGAATGCACTCTTTTTAGCTATTCTTCACAAAGTACTCCATAATTAGTGCAAACAACAACTTTAAGGAATTAAGTAACCATTCTTGCAATAATTATCCAAAATGGGCAATTTATATGGGATAAATGATGCTATAAAAGTAACGCTATTTGATGTCATAATACATCTTGAAATTTTTATATTTGACGCCAAATCCTTGGTTGCAAGAATTGCCAAGCTTTAAAAAAAAGTCTACCTAAAGATTGAAAGTGGTTCTTTTATTTGTAGAATCTAAAAAATAGCCAAACTACATTTTAGAATACTCATTAAGCACAACAGATACTACATACACTATAATAACCACAATAACCGTTGATTTGGTAAAATGAATTGCGCCTGTTATTGTCATCAGAATTTCAAATTCGGTCAAAATTACTTCTTTGGCAACATTATATGATAAGGTCCAGGCATGAAAACAAATAGGGAGGACAAAGAGGAAAGAAAAATGCCAACAAACATGTAGTATGATATTACATAACTTTATGATATATAATTTTGACATTCATAGGCAAAACACTGAAGTCGTACCTCGCTGTCATTATTACTGTCTTTAGGCTCCATTTGGTGATCCATAGCTTCAGCCTACTCCATTATCAAGCATGTGGATGGTAATGTGAGTCGAGTAGATCAAATACTTCAGTTGCTGCATTAACAATAACACAAGGTCGTAAGGTAAACTGAAATGTGACTGATAAGTTGACTAGAACCTAAAATTTATGCAAGATGGTTTGACATATGGACAGATTTATAGGAGAAACGCCAAACTTGAAAAATGAATGTTCGCATTAACATTTTCCTGAAAAATTTACTATACTACTCGATAATTTTAACATAAAGAAGGTTGAAATGCAGGGTACAAAACTTGAAGCCCTACCTTTCCATGCTTATTGCTACAATTATGCTTCATATGCAGCACCGTGACATCATTCACTTACATCCTTTGTAGATGTCGCTAACAAGCTGCAAAGGCTATAGTAACAGCCGAACCTTTCCCGAGCTCTTTCATTTATTACCACACTAAATGTGGCAATTCATCCATGGAATTCCAAGAGGTTGCATATTCAATTTCTTCAACCTATATATTCTGACAACCTAAAATCAGATTGCTATAGAGTAAACGTGAAGCACGTTCTCTAACCAATTATGAATAAAGGTATACTCGGTTAGAATGACTTTTTATACCTTTAATTGAGTTATGTCATTATATTCATGTCCGTCTTTGTATTACAGATTCACGGTGCAATCCTAACCATGATCAATGCCTCTCCAACATGTTCTGCCAGTTTGTAAGCATACATTCAAATACAATTATTAGAGGAGATGGAAAAGTGTACAATTATTAGAGAAGATGGAAAAGTGCAGAGTTACTGCGGTCTGAAAATAACAAGAATACCTACACCAGCCCCAGGTAAACACACACGTCTATAGTTTTGTTCCATGAAGAATTAGTTCGTGTATGATAAAGAAACAAAATTAATAAACCTGTGATATAAATTTAAATTGCTGGCTCAGGTACCTCATCAGTCCTAGACAAGACCAGAACAGATTTAAAACAAAAAGCAATTGCCTCTACTTGCACCTACCCCTTTACCCATTCAGAAAGGAAAAGAACAGGTATTGAATTGAGCAAATGGTCATAAAAGTGAATTCCTTTTAAAAAAGATGTTCCGTTAGCTTTATATTCCATAGAATGAATATTTTGCGCATCCATGGTTATTTCTGAACCACTTCAGAAACGTGGATTGAAATTGTTTTTTTGAATTGCACCTTATGGTCGAGTTGTGTTTCATTAGATAAATACTAATGATGGAAGATGGAGACCAGGAACTCAAACACTGTACCCAAAACATTGTTTTTAGGGAGGTTTTCAACAACATAGCTTAACACTCCAAGGTAATCTTTAAATGATAATTAAACGCGACTTTGTTTCTATTTCCATTATAAATAAGTAATACCTCACTGATACTCTATTTTTAGTGCAACCCGGGATTTGTGGTTTATTTGGTTTTCATCCAGACAGCACAAGAAAGATTGAATATGATGCTGACAATTTTTGTAAAAGCCAGCATACCCGGTTGATATAACATCTTTTTTTTGAATATATGTTCACACACGTGGAATGGAGACTAAATAGGCCTACCTTAAAAATATGGCACTGTTGATAGTCAAGTATTAAGCTAGGTGGGAACTAAATTGGGGAAACTTCCTATGATTGGAAAATTTACTTCAACGTAGTGTTTGGTATGTTGTAATCAAAGGAAGAATGGAAAAGATGATCATGATGGAATGAAAATATGTTGTTTGTTTACATTTATGGAATGTAATGATTCATTACAAGAAATGACCCATTACACCAAAACCATTCATTAGGGGCCGCATACTTTTTTTTCATTCCATCTTGTAGTGGAATCAAATTACATAAAACTCCACCATTAACTAACATATTAAATTAAATTCCTATCATTAATGACGCATTTTGGTTTTTTTATTATGATTCCATTACGACTTATCATACAAACCAAACATGATTAATAATGGTAAGGAATAATTACATTCCACTATTTATTACATTACGTCGGTTATTCCATTCTTTTGACATTTTATTCCGTCCTACCAAACGAATCCCAAGTGTTTGTAGATTTAATAGTTTTCGAATTATGTTTTCCCCTACTCAATGACCATTTGAAATCGAGCCAATTGACTCAAACAACTGAAACACTTTGACATTGTAAAAACCCTTAATTACAAAATTAAAACACATATATGAAACCAGATTTAAATGAATCAAGAACAAATTTATGCAACCTAATTAGAGTGCAAACCTGTAACAGAGATCTTTGATGATAATTTTAGATCAAGCACTAATTCCATCCAATTTAACTCACACCATAGCCAATTTCTTCATCCGTTTGTGATAATCCCAAATAAGACAACGATCCAAATGGAATAGTAAGCTTGAGATGAAAAAATAAAATAAGAGAAATGAAATGAAATAGAGGCACGGGAGTTTGCTTTGCAAAAGTGTATTTTAATCAAACACTTTAATAACAATATGTAATAACAATATATATTTAAGAGAAAAGTTCAACATAGAACCACAATTTATTAAAGATCTAATGAGCCAATCACAGCCTTTCATTTTTTTCATCAAATTAAATAAAATTCACTTTCCACCTTTTTAAAAAAAATTAAATATCTCATAAACCGTTAATCGTTACGCAAAACATAACATACCATCGTGACGAGAATTAAATCATCTTTCTATAGAGGGGCACTTTGATATACTTCCGACGGACTTTTTTTTAAATTTTTTTCAGTCACGTCTGAAAAAATCATATGTGATTATGGAAAATCACATGTGATTCTGATACAAATCATATGTGATTTTTTCTCGTCGCAATGGTGTATTTTTTGTCGTTTGACGATTTACCGTTTGCAAGATATTTTATTTTTAAAAAAGAGGTCAAAATTGAGTTTTTTTTAATTTAATGAAAAAATGGTCGGCTATGATTGGTCCATTGGGTCGTTGATAAATGTTGGGTCTACATTGATCTTATCTCATCTCAAAACTCTAATAACAACTTTGAAGTTGTATCACCGATCATATAATGGGCCAACATCATTCTCATAAAAAAGTTTTTTAATATTCCTGAAGGGCCTAAGCTCAATGATAACATTTTCATCATCTTTTTTTACCAACTAATCATCCTTCACAAAAATTACAAAGACATGTTTACTAAATGTTCATACCATACATGTTAACTTAAGTAACTTTTCAAACTAAACAAATACTCCATGTAAATATTAAGATTAGTAAAATAACTATTTGATTTAAAAAATTTATTAACGTGTGACGCGATATGATGTCTTTTTACATACTTATTACGATTCTTCCATTTATCATTTGTTTAACTCAACATTTTAGATTAAGGAGGAAAGTATAAATAATGATCAACTTTTGTACATTCATTCACTTCTCCCAGAATCTTAATGTGAAATTTTGATTTTCTTTATTATACTTGCAAGAATTGTGCAATTTTTTGATCGTATAAAAATCCATTCAAAGTGCAATGTATACTTATCAAGGATTTTAACAATTATTCACATAAGTAACAATCGGATTTTTTCTAAAGACCAAGCCCAGTGCAACGCACGTGTAGGCATGCCTCGTCGTTGAAAAATTAAGTTTTTTTTATTAAATTGCGTTTAAAATATATTCACATTATTTACGTAACAATATAAAATGAGTATGATGCCCTTTCTACACAAATTCATTAGCTAATTAATTTGTCATGATTCATTTCCTTAATTTGTATCCCATTTATCTCAATAGTTAAATGAATTTGTTCTACGTTTTTACAAGGAAACTATATAAATTTTTGCTTAGCAAAGGTAGTGTTTAAATAATTCTTATAGTTTTAATTTTTAGCCCGTGTAGGTTTGGTTTATTTTGAAAATATATATTAATAATCTTGTTTTGAATCAATTTCTAAATGTCGACTCTATTCTCTAATTATGTATACTTAAATATTTTACAACACTATTTTATAAGGGCTTATAGTTAACACTTTATTCTCTGCAGAAAGCAGTGACAAAAGTTAGTTTATTGCATTTTTTCTAGTGTTAGTCATATAGGACAACCATGACGGTGATGTAAAATGTAAGGTATTGTTGGTCCTCTGCATGTTTTATTAAATATGTACAACGAAAAATAAACATATAGAGTCATGCGGACCAATCCATTGATTGACAAATCTCCCATACATGGATATAACTCAATCTAACACGTATAAATGGTGTTTAGGGATTACTTATATAATCCTGCAATAACGTAAGCTTATAGACCTTCTTGACTTGCACGAAATCGCCTTCTTTTTTATCTTGATGCTTCACATGAACATTTGGAGTTTCTTGGGGAGAATCACCATATGAGATGCGTCATGTATCAACCGTATTGCACATGTAGAACAAGGGCTACAACATATGCAAGTTTGGAAGTACAAAATGAGGTAACAAGTTGACTATCGTTTAGTCGACTTGGGAATTGGATTAAGTCGATTAAGGTTTCAAACAAAAGGCATTCAGTCATTTTGGTTGGTCGATCGAACGTTAAAGGGGATATGAGAGGGAGTTAGGGTGTCGAGGATTATTGTAATTTCTAGATTAGAATGACTTTGTATTTAGAGGCATATAACAACTTTCCTAATTGCACTAGAAGTCCCTTAATATTTATCCTTAAGCATATAAGTTTGATAAGAAGTCAAACATCTCGATTTAGGAGTCGGTCGAATATTCCACACCCTTTTGAGAGATAAACCATTTACGGTAACAAGGAATGATGATAGTATTACTAGATTAACATATCCAAGTATGGTACTTTATGAAATACAAAGTGAAAAATGATACAATCATACACCTAAACTTAACTGATGTGTTGCAAGAGTTTTTGCAAATCACTATGGGGTGTGTTGAATCAATTTCTATGAGCTAGGTACTTGAATGTTTTGTTAGGAACCTCTTCGTACTATAAAAGTGCTTTTCTATTTTTGCTTCACACAAGTGAGAGTCTGAAAGGATTAGTGTGCAAAGAACAACCTATTTCACAACCGACACTCATAAAAATGCTGATGGGTCATATTGGTGCATGCTAAATAGAACACGTAAGTTAGTAATGAGAAAAGAGTGGCCAAATGAAATGAAAAGGAAAAAGAAATGAGAATCTGTAAATATTCTTATTGAGGGGTAAAATGGTAATTATCCTGGATGTATATATTTATCTAGGATAAATTTATTTAAGTATAAACGGTAAAATCACAAAACCTAACAATTATGGAATACTCGGTCGACCCCTAAAGGGGGAAGTTTGACTTCTTGTCCAACTTGTATACTTAATGATAATTAAGAAGGGACTTCTAGTCCAATTATGAAAGTCTTTTTATGCTGATGAGGTGTCATTTTATACACTTTTCGGGTTATTTAACCCCCTAAATCATGCAAATATGCCCAGATTATGTGCTTAATCATTTGTTTTTGTATTTTAGCACTAAGATGGCTTTGGAGGAAATACACGTGACTTATGCTCATTTGGAGAATAAACGAACAAGTCCATGACTTTACACTAACTATCTTGAAGAAATTCCAAACAGTAGCTGGAGACGGCGTCGCAAACCTTAAGCGACGACATCATGATCATTCAAGAGACGACGTCAAGGATTTCCAGACGGCGTCAGAACGTAGTTGACTTAAAGAAACCCTAGAAGATTCTACGGGGCGACGGCGTCAGAGACATAAAGCGACGCCATAACGCCTGTTTTCCTATATATACAAAACCGATTTTAGAGTTTTAAGTGTGTAACTTTTGGAAGACGAACCGTAACTTTTTTATATTCGAGTTTGGCAGCTTTTTAGGCCGTCTTTAGGGCCTCAAAACCCTATTATAACAGTCTTTAATCCATGTTTTAATCAAGTAAAGTTCATCTATCCCTTTAATCTTTCAATATTATTATGTATTGTTTGATTGAATGTTGTTCTTTATTTTCTTATAACATGCTCCATTAGTATTTAATTATGATTGCATGAAACTTAGATTATAGATCTTTTTAATGTTGCTTCTTGTGATGGATGAGCGCGTTAGGCTTTAGAAAACTAGCCATAAGATATTAAATTGGCATAGACGTCTAGCGAAACGCGAGTGTGTAGAAAGGATATTATCGGTAACAGTCTTCATACTACCTTACCCGTAATATGGTTGATCTCTCTTAAGATATTTCATTTGCATTTAATATACTCTTAGGGGCTTGTAATATTCTTCATACTACATTACTTGTGTGTTGCGCTAACGGAATATTACGTAGACGGCGGGTTCGTGTAATTCGTTCATGACTTAGGAAATACTTACACAGATCATCACAAGTATGACAAAGCAACATGATTAGGAGAAGCAGTCTAAGGATTAATGCATGATTAAGTAAATACGTTCGTTTATCATATAAGTTATCACAAGAGTAGTTTAGATTATAATTTAGTCTAATTAAATAAAATAAACCAAACCTCTAAAACCATGATTTTACCTGCTTTCTATAAAATCAAAATATAAAAAGAATTATCTCTCAACCTCATAGACCTTTGTTTGATCTTGATCGAACCTTCCCAACCTATTCCCCTAGAGAACGATAACAACCCTCGAGTCTTGCCTTATTACACTACAACGGTTTGGTACTCTGCCTAGGGGATTGTAAAATTCATGTGAGTGTCTCACAAATCTCGCATCAAGTTTTTGGCGCCACTGCATGGGGAATAATTAGGTTTTAACCATTGTTTAACTTATGTCTACTCGCTTGATTCCTATTAAGTGAGAATTTTATTTTTAGTATATTAGCTTTCTCGTAGTCTATCTTTTCTTTGTGTTATTTGATTCGTAAATCATTTTTGTTGACCTCCATGGGAGATGAAAATCCTATCCGTACTCTTGGAGACTACTCTAAACCTATCAACGACGGCTATAGGAACACTATTGAGCTCCCCGAAGGGAACAATGTGGTGCCTCTTTGATCCGACACCATCCGGTTGGTGCAAAACGGATGCTCATTTCGCGGATTTTAGTCCAAGGATCCAAACCAACATCTCAAGGATTTCTTAAAACTGTTACTCGACCTTGATGTTGCAAATAGGGAAAGAACACGCTTGCGTTTATTTCAATTTTGCCTTCGCGATCAAGCTAGCAATTGGCTTGAACGTCTTCCAACAGGATCTATCTCATCATGAGAGGATCTTACTACTCATTTACTTGCTTAATTCTTTCCACTGAAAAGGACTGTAAAACTCTGTAATGACATCCTGATGTTCCAACAACATCAATGATAGTCTCTTCTTACGGTGGAATAAACAAACAATTAAAACCCTAAAAAAATCTCTCTCATCTATGGTGATTTCCGACCGCCACCCTCCTCCCTTTTCACGATCCTAATCTTGTTCTAACCTGATATTTTGGGCTTATTTTTATCATGGATTTGATTTATTCTCCTGATTTTACCATGCACTTTTTCTTTTATTTGTTCGCTGATCATGGTTTATAGGGTTTCAACTTTGGTCTTGTTTTTAGGGTTCTAGTCGATCTCATCTATTATATCCTTTCATTGGGCTGTGTTAGATCTTGTGTTTTGATTTTATTTGGTTATAAATATCTCCTCGTCATATAGGTTTGATAGATTAGTTTTAGGGTTGTTTAGGTTTCGTTTTAGGGTTTTGGGGTTTTGCTTCCATTGTTTATTTATCTTATTTTGGCTGCTACTATATCATTCCCTTATTTTCTTAGGAAAACCATAGTTAAATTGTTGATTTGTTTCTTGCTGTGATTGGGATGTTATGGAACAAGACTAGGGCGTGGTGCGTTGCTTGATTGAAACCCTAACTTTTTAGGGTTTCATTTTCATTGTTTGGCTGCTAGTTATTAAGGTTTTTGGAGGTTTTAAGTGTTTGTGGGTTTAGTAGAGAGTTGGAAGATGTCGGGATCAGTGGGTAGTAATGTGAATGTGGGAGTCAATATAGTGGATGGTAAACCACTAAAGTCGATTTTGAAGAAGCCGAAGGTATTATCCCATGATCAAGTTGTTGAAAGTGTGGTCTATAATAGGAATTTCCATGTTTGAGAATTAACAGATTGAACACTGATGGTAAGGTTAAGAATGTGGCTGGAAAACCATTTCAGGTTAGAAGGAAAGTGGCAATTGGCCATGATGATGCTATGGAAACTGATTTTCCATCTCCTTTAAAGAGTGTTTGGAGAGAGGAACCTGTAACATGTGTTTTGTCTCCTCGTGAGGTGTCTAAACCGGCTAATGCGGTCAACACATGTACTAAATTTAAAGATAATTAGGAACACGATGTTCCTTCAAGTGATAATATGATGTGTTGTGGTTTGAGCCAGGTTGGGAATGAGGCTAGTACGAATGGGATAGGGGCTGGTAATTCAAATAGTTCCATTTTGAAGTCGTTTAGTAGTGTTTTGAGCCATAATGGAGCTACTAATGTCATACCTGATGGGTCTCCCACAAAGGCGTCGGTTTTGTATGCTAATCCTCTAAATTCTGAACGGGTTAACTTTTGTTCACTTTTGAATGAGGAGAAGGTAGAAAGCTACGACTGTGTTCTTCCACATGACGTAGCGGATGTTGTAAAAAACGATTATGAAAACACTGTTGTGGGTTATTTTCTTGGCAAAAGTCTTGCATTCCCGATTGTGCAAAATTACGTTAATAATGCTTAGAGTAATTTCGGGTTGCAAAAGCTTATGAAAACTAATGACGGGGTTTTCTTGTTTAAATTTGCTTCTAAAGAGGGTTTGGAAAAAGTTTTGGAAAGGGGCCCGTGGATGATTCGTTAGTCTCCCATTATTCTTACTAAATGGTCTTCTCAATTGTCGTTAAAGAAAAGAGAGGTTACGTATGTTCCGGTGTGGGTTAAGTTACATGGTGTACCAGTCCTTGCTTACTCCGGGGATGGCTTGAGTTTGATTGCTACACAAATTGGTAAACCCTTATTATTGGATGCTTATACTAGTTCACTGTGCAAGGAATCATAGGGCCGAATAAGCTTTGCTCATGCTCTTATTGAAGTAAGTTCAAAATCTGAATTAAAAATGGAAGTGACTAGGGCTATTCTGAATGAGAAGGGAGATGGGTATATTAAGGAAGTAATAAGAGTAGAATACGAGTGGAAACCACCTCATTGTGGTGATTGTAAAATTTTTGGACATGATCTTCTTCAATGTCCTAAGCATGTTGAAGAGAATGCTTTTAATGATCCATCTTAGGTTGTTTCAAAGCCTTGTAATATGGAGGGTATGGATTCCACGGATACGACTAGTGATGGGTTTAAGGAAGTTAAAATGAAGAAAAATAAAGGTAAGAGCACTGATTAGCAACCTAGGCTAAAACATATTGATATTTTTTGGATTAATAAACCAAAACCTAACCATTATTGGCAAAAAATGGGTATCAATATGAGAGGAGCTGATATAGATACTATGACTCAAGTGGACGCTAATAGTAAGGCAAAGTGTCCATGTACCTCAAACTCTTTTGATGTTTTAAAGGACGTAGGGGCGGATTGTGGAGTTTCTAGCTCTAGGGGTAGTCAAGAGAAGGAACCTAAGGCGGGGCTTAAAACGTCTCAATTGATGGAGCATGGTGATTCCGATGATGAAATGGACGAATATATCATTCCGGAAGGGGACAAGTTTGATGATAAATAT
>BQNB010174960.1:0-13209 GCA_026074375.1 Tanacetum coccineum
AACATGGCCCAATGTGTTGTTAAAAATTTATTCAATCCGTTTTAAAATAATTGTTTTTGTTTAACAAAATAGCCCGCGCGTTGCGGCGGGGCGTAATTTTTCGAATCGATTTTTAACGAATATTCATTGGGAATGTGCCCGCACGTTGCAACGGGGCTGACTTGTATTCGGTTTTGTTTTTAATTTTTATATTGCCTACTTGTATGTTTCACGTTATTATACTCGCGCCATAAATGTTGATTAAGTAAAATGGAGAAGAAAAAAAAACCAAATAGGCCGGCCTAAGGCGAGGCTTAATTTTTTTTGAATTGATTTTGACCAAATATTGAGTGGGAATATGTTTTTCGAATTGATTTTGGCCAATATTGAGTGAGAGTGTGCCTGCGCGTTGAAACGGGTTGACTTGTATTCGACATTTTTTTATACTAAATGTTCACCAAGTAAAAGGAAAAAGAAAAGGAGCCCAAATGTTAAAGAATGCATAAATAAAGAAAAGCGTTTAGGTATAGCAGATGGGTAGATAGCAGTATGAAGATGGACAGAAGTGGGTGACAACCGTTAGCCCAGTAAACATGAGAAGTTGGGCCTCAAGATACGACGTCGTTTCTTGCTTAAAATGAGTAAATTTATAATGAGGCTGTTCATAAATCCAGAAAAAGTCTGGTTATAAGCATGTATATAGGCTAACAAATTCAACATAAATAAGCCCATCAGATATTCGTTGGGTTTTTGTCCTCACTCGTCATGACAATTAGTATATAGATAAAATTTTAAAATTATAAAATAATCCCTAGAGGGATGATTTTCGCAAAACTTTTTGTTAATCTTTTTGCAAAAATCATCCCCAATAAGGATGATTTTTGCCGGACATTTGGCCACTCAGGGATGATTAGTGCCAATAGTATCGGCTATGGATGATTAGTGCCACAAACTACAAACCAATGAGATGATTTTTGCACTTTACTCTTTTTTTTATTAATTTTAATCTTAAGTATTTGATTTAAGTTATCCCAAATTTTGTTTGGATACCAGAGACTAATCCCCACCTTCTATCTCCATCTCCATATTAATCTAATGGATGAGATTAAATCCAAAATCTATTTTCATCTTTTTTTAAAACTTAAATATTTTTTAAACCGTTAATCGTTAAGCCAAAAAATATATCATCACGACGAGCATTTAATTATCTTTCTATAGATATCCACTTTGATGTAGTTTCGACAATTTTTTTTCTGTTTTTTTCACGAATTTTCGTTTTTTTTTCGTTGTTGAAACTTGCATGAGAAATCACATGTGATTAAACACTAATAAAATCATATATGATATTAGTGTTAAATCACATATGATATTACTGATAAAATCACATATGCTAAAATCATATTTGATATTAGTGTTAAATCATTTATGATATGTAATTCCAATGCAATCACATGTAATTCGATGTTAGTGTTAAATCATATGTGATTTTACATGAATATTTAAATTAGTGTTTAATCACATATGATATGTCCAGGCAAGTTTCAACAACGAAAAAAAGGCAAGTTTCAACAACGAAAAAAACGTAAAAAGGTGAAAAAACGGAAAAAAACGAAAAAAAACTTTTTTATCTCTATAAGTATTATCATGTAGAATATCTAAAAAATATAATTTAAAATGCTCCGTCGTGAATGGTATATTTATTTTTTTCGCGTAACGATTGATGGTTTTCAGGGAGATATTAGGTAGTTTAAACTATTAAGCGTGAAAAAATGAAATGGCTTTATAATCTTAGCCATTGATTTCTTTTTAATGATGGGGAGCACGAGCCCTGTTACCAAGCAATATATGGAGTACGCCAATAGAACTCTTCTCTAAGTATTTTTTGGTTATACTTACATATATACAGTAAACCCTATGTATGTAACTACTAGACATGGATACCCGCGCGTTGCGCTTGCGGTATCCTGGTGACGAATTAATCGGAAAAATAAAAGATGAATCGTTATGAATCCCGGTTAAGGGCCGGTTCATCGGTTTTTATCGGTTCCGACGGGTCCTCTCTGGTGCGTCTTCGGACGGCTTTTATTGGCTAGTCGAACCGATGGTGACTCCAGTTCCCGGTTGAACCCGGTGGTCCGGTCCGGTTTTCAAAACTATGTGTACCATCATTTTAGAGAGACATCATATGTACGCTTTTGTAGATATTATGCTTTTTATTTTTTTTTGAACGACAATTTTTCTATCTCACAAATATATATTTCACACATGCCTCCAACGAGGTTTGAACCCGCAATCTTTTGGTTAGTGGGGGACCAAAGTAATGAGGTGTATTAACCATGTATTAATTATGTATTAATTATTATTATTTTCAAATATTTATGTAATGGGTGTTTTAATAGGAGTATTAATTATGCTTTAATTGTCAAGTTCTAATTATGTTTATATAGGTTGTACACTATGCATAAACATGTGTAAGTTAAAAATTCAATATTATTAAAAATAGAAGGCTATTATGCTTTATATATAGTTAAGATGTGCTTTATTTTATGTCTCATTTATGCATACTCTACCCCAAATAATATCACTATAAACTACGAAACCTGTTAATAGCCGGGTTTTTTCACGCCATAATTTCTTTTTCTTTTTTTTCGTGGTTCATAATGGTATTATTTTGGGTAGAGTATGCATAATGAGACAAAGAATAATGTAAATGATTCATAAATGGTGTTTATTTTTTTTTACCTATTGTTGGGAATTTTGGACGGGTTATTTTGACCCGTATTTTTTCTCCTTTTATAACCACAATAGTGTTGTTTGAAATGTTTGCAGACTGCATTTCCATTCCAATCACTCCCATTTAGCATTTGCAGTTACATGGCATGAGTTGACTGCATTGGATAAAAGGGGTGTTTGGATATGATTTGCAGACTGCATGATTTGATTGCAAATGCTAAATGGGTGTTTGGATATTACTGTACCCATGAGCATTTGCAGTTTGCAGTCAACTCATCCCATATACCATTTGCGTTGGATAAATTTTGCATTGTTTTTGTCTTTTCGGGTTTGATTTCGATATTAAAAACATGTGTGTTTTAACACATATCAGTAGTCAACTCCCATTTAGCATTTACAGTGTAGTTTGAAATGTTTGCATACTGCATTTCCATTCAAAACTCCCATTTAGCATTTGCAGTTTGACTTTCTAAAGTCAAACTGTAAATGCTCATAGCATGAGTTGACTGCATTGGATAAAGGGGGTGTTTGATATGATCTGCAGATTGCGTTTCCATTCAAAACTCCCATTTCCAAATTGGAAACTTTGATAATATTAGGACTACCCTTGTATTTCATGTGCAGAAACAAATATAAAGAAACTATATTGTTCTTAAATCCATTATAATAGCACATAAACTGATACAACTTAAACTGATACAATAATAGCTATCTAACACCCCAAAATTGGGTCGTATCGGAATATGGGTTAAGAGTGTTACTTCATAGATCAATAGCACAATATATATACATAAGAACGACCATTTAAAAGTCGTTTAAAACCGATACATTGGATTTAACAAATTGTTGTTACATAAGTCCGAAACTTCACTTGTTCATTGTTCAAAATACAAAGATTTTAGTCCATAACAAATATATCCCCAAAATGTAATGCAATCAAATCTTTAATTCATATGACTTTCAAAATAACGACCACCAATGTATCCCTTGTCTTGTACCTCATTGATCTCCTGAGAAAACATTGCTTAAAACGTCAACAATAATGTTCGTGAATTCATAGGTTTGTAAAATGTATAATGTAGGACCGCAAGATTTCCCCATGATAATGCAACAGATGCAAACATCATAAAATGTAATTACGTTTTTCTAACCTCATGACACTGAAATTCGACATGTATGAATTGCAATATAAATTGCCAACATTGCCCGTGTATGCATGTTCTAAACGCAACGTCTACAAAATCAGACATGGTATACCCGTTCACAGTTGTACGGCATACCGGCACTGTGACGATTCGCTCACACGAACGGTGATGTCAAATCCAAATAGATATATTTAGAACATTCAGCGTATCAACAAGTAATGACGATTCATGATAAGGGGCTCTGAGGGGTTATAGTAGAATACACGTAATAGTAATCGTAAAAATGCCACTTGCATACAATTGTAACAAACATGCATATTGTTTCTCCACCAAAAAATTGTAAATCATTATGATTGTATTACGTGGGGGCTATGAACTACCTTAAGTGACTGTGATTTCGATATGTATATCACAAAATAGAAAATGCGTCATCGAATTCGCCCGAATGCAAAACCTAATTAATTATATGGTCGATATGAGTATAAGTTTCTTTGAATAAACTCAATACCGTATATGATTCTATTTAGCTACATCACCATATAATTGTATTTGTGAAATCATATTTATAAAGTTAAAATGTTTATAAATATTACTTTAGTAAAAATGGCGTAACTTTATCGTTTTAAGTCTGTTTCTTACGTTCTTTACGTCCACGCTTTCGTATTAAGACGATGTATCAAAATATTATATTTTCATATTTTCAACCCTCTGGTGAACAGTACTTTTTACTGTTCATGCACTTTTATAAATTTAATTAGCGTAAACCTCGTAAAAGTCATATCTTATTTGTTTTAACTCCGATTTTAGTGATTCTTTCGAGCACGCCTTCGTAATTTAAAGCTTTATCTAACTAATGTATTTTCCAAAATGTATCTGAGATGAATAGTGATTTTTACTGTTCATAGTTTATAAAATTATTTTTATAAACTTTAATTATCGTAAACATGAAAAATCCATAACTTCTTCGTTATTGATCGAAAAATTATGATTCTTAATGTTTTGAAATCCTAAAAATATGTAATTTATGTGAAAAATACTTAATCATTTATATCAGATGTGTATAGAATAAGTTTTTATAAAATTTCTTTTGTAAAAGCATTTATTATCGTATAACTTGCAAATGGCGTATCTTCTTTGTTATAAATCGGTTTTCTGAGTTCTCTATATGCCTACGATCCTTGTGACATGTAGTATTTTATAAAAACATAAAATCAATACTTTATATTTGAATTTAAAATAGTAGGTTTAGTTCATTTGGCTTAAATGTTTATAAAACTTGTTTTTATAAGTTTTTAGCTTAGTAAATTTGTTACAAGTCCACTACAACACTTTATATCACAAGTATTGCATACTTAAGGTCCTTAGTCCATCATTTGTCCAAAAGTACAAGTCCTCATATTCATTTTAATTATAAACTTTAATAAGTAACTTTTAAAGTAACTAGTTTATATATTCTTTTTATAAATAAACCAATAATTGTATAATAATTATACTTCCATTACAACATGTATTTAACATCCATATAACACATGACAAAGTATATCAAACCATGATCACAAGCAAAAATCTATTTTACATGTTATTAAGTTTCCTAGATGGTGATTTACTATATAAACATTATATATACATAAAATTACAAATGTAAAGAGATTAGGGTTTTTAGATAACCTTAATATGAAGTAGGATGAAGAACAACAAGATCTAAACCATAGTTTCGATATTAAACCCAAGCTTCTAAGACTTAGAAAACCCTAATTCCCAAGAAACCCTAATCTTGCACCTTTCTTGTTTAGAACCCTTTTAAACACTAAACCAAGCTTCCAATACACCTTAGATATGTCTAATAATGAACCTGTATAACTATGTCTATTGCCTTAGAAAAGTCAAAGCAAATGAAATTTATTTAGGGGGTGTTTGAGTTTGCCAGCGGCTATAAGGAGCACAAAAGGGAAGACTTTGCAAGATTTTGCTACGGGGTGGGGGGGCATGAAAAGATACAAGTGAAATGCTAGGAATAGGATCACTAAAATACTAGAAATATCTAGGAACATGATCCATAGAATTAGAGAAAATGAGACGGGCTTGTGTAAGAATGGTATGGAAGTTTGCTTGATGTAAGAACTAGTGTAAGAATAGTTGGTATGGTGTAAGAGAGTTTGCTTGAAAGTCTTATTAACACATGTTGGTTTAAAATGTCAAAATAAATATCTTTGGTTCTCTAATGCATACATCCGGCCACACATACATATATATAAGGAAATTGTGTAATTTTTGAGTATTGGGTATAATTGTGGGTATTTGTTGGAACGTAGATAAGTATTGGTGCTTCCGGGTATGCCTAAATGTATTAAATTATGAACGTAAACACTTTACGTAACCAATAAAAATAAAATATGCAAAGTTAATAATTATTCTCTAAATAATTATCTAACACTTGCTTGATGTAAACATTTAATTGTTTGATGCCTGTTTACGCTGAATGATGATTTTTAGCTTACGCAATTTAACTTAACGATTTAAAATTAAAAGCAAACGCGTACGAGACTAAAAATAAATATTGAATTAAATGATGTCGTACAATGACCTAAAATACGAATTGTTACAGTCTTCTCCCGTTTAGTGAGCCTTGTCCTCAAGGCTTAAGACGCGACACTTGACGAATGTGCGGTCTTTGTGAAGAGGTGTGGATACTTCTTCCGGAATTGATCTTCACGTTCCCATGTGAACTCAGGACCTCTCTTAGAGTTCCATCGAACCTTGACAATTGGGATACTGCTTTGCTTCAACCGTTTAACTTCACGATCCATGATTTCTACTGGTTCCTCGATGAAATGAAGCTTGTCATCAATATGGAGTCCATCCAACGGAATGGCTAATGGTTCGTCGGCATAGCACTTCTTTAAGTTGGATACATGAAACGTATCGTGAACCCTGCTCAGCTCTTGAGGAAGCTCGAGCTTGTAAGCAACGGCTCTAACCTTTTCCAACACTTTGAAAGGTCCAACATATCTGGGGTTTAGCTTCCCCCGTTTGCCAAAATGTACTACTCCTTTCCAAGGAGAAACCTTGAGCATAACTCTATCTCCAACTTGAAATTCCATCGGCTTACGCTTTAAATCGGCGTAACTCTTTCGTCTATCACGAGCGGCTTGAATTCTTTGCTTGATCTGGATGACCTTCTTGGTCATCTCTTGAACTATCTCTGGACCAGTGAGTTGAACTTCTCCAACTTCAGCCCAACAAACAGGTGAACGACACTTTCGACCGTAAAGTGCTTCAAATGGTGCAGCCTTGATGCTAGCGTGATAACTATTGTTATATGAAAACTCAACTAATGGAAAATGGTTTACCCAACCCTTTCCAAAGTCGATCACACAGGCACGCAACATATCCTTGAGAGTTTGAATAGTCCTCTCACTTTTTCCATCAGTTTGTGGATGGTATGCAGTGCTCATATCCAAATTCGTACCCAAGGCCTTCTGAAGTGACCTCCAGAAATTTGATGTGAATCTAGGGTCGCGATCACAAATGATTGAGACAGGTATCCCATGCCTCGTGACTACCTCTTTCAGGTACATTCTTGCCAACTTTTCCATGGGATCAGTTTTCCTCATTGGTACGAAGATTACAGATTTAGTGAGTCGGTCAACAACCACCCAAATGGTGTCATAACCTTGTGATGACTTAGGAAGCTTTATGATAAATCCATAGTGATATTATCCCACTTCCATTGAGGTATCTTGGGTTGCACCAACAAACCCGATGGCCTTTGGTGTTCAGCCTTGACCTTAGCACATGTCAAACATTTGCTGACATAGGTGGCGATGTCGGCCTTCATATTGGGCCACCAATATAGCTTCTTCATGTCCTGTTACATCTTGTCAGAACCTGGATGGATATAGTGTTTTGACTTGTGGGACTCGTGCATTATCACAGTCTTCAGGTCGCCCTAACATGGTAACCAACTCCTGCCATTTAAGCATAGAGTTCCATCCACGCGGGGTTCTAATTTTTCCTTTGGTATATCCTTCCTGATCATACCTCATACGTCTTCTTTCTTGATATTATTTGGTTTATGTGCCTCTATTTGAGCTTCCAGAATTTGTTTGGGAAGATTCAAACCAATAGTCATGACTAAGGCTCGAACCCGTAATGGCTTATTCCGTTCTTTACGGCTTAAGGCATCGGCCACTACATTTGCTTTCCCCGGGTGGTAACGTATTTCACAATCATAATCGCTGAGCAACTCTAACCAACGACGTTGCCTCATGTTCAGCTCCTTTTGATCAAGAATGTGTTGTAAACTCTTGTGATCTGTGAACACCGTACACTTGGTTCCATACAGATAGTGTCTCCAGATTTTTAAAGCAAACACTACTGCTCCAAGTTCCAAATCATGAGTCATATAGTTCTTCTCATGAATTTTCAATTGGCGTGATGCATAAGCAATCACCTTCTCTCTTTGCATCAACACAGCGCCCAAACCTTTGATCGAAGCATCGCAGTATACGATAAAATCTTCGCTTCCTTCAGGTAAAGCCAGAATTGGTGCACTACACAACTTCTGCTTCAACAGTTGAAACGCTGCTTCTTGTTTGTCGCCCCAAACAAACTTGACCTTCTTCTGAGTAAGCTTGGTCATTGGCTTGGCGATCTTCGAAAATCCTTCGATGAATCTTCGGTAATACCCAGCAAGACCTAAAAATTGCCGAATCTCCGTTGGTGTTTTAGGAGATGCCCAATCTTTTATGGATTTTATCTTGGCGGGATCCACGTGAATGCCTTGACTATCAATCACGTGGCCGAGAAATTATACCTTGGGAATCCAAAATTCGCATTTAGAGGATTTAGCGTACAACTCCTCTTTCTTAAGCAATTCCAGAATTGCCTTAAGATGCTCTTTGTGTTCCTTCTTGTTCTTGGAGTAGATGAGGATGTCGTCAATAAAGACAATCACGAATTTATCCAAATATGGCTTGCACACGCGGTTCAAGAGATCCATAAATACCGCCGGTGCGTTCGTCAATCTAAATGGCATAACTTGGAACTCGTAATGACCATAGCGAGTTCTGAATGTCGTCTTTGGAATATCTTCTTCACGTACTCGAAGCTGGTGATAACCTGATCGTAAGTCTATCTTAGAATAAACACTGGATCCTTGTAGTTGATCAAATAAATAGTCGATCCTTGGGAGTGGATAACGATTCTTCACCGTTAGCTTGTTCAGCTCTCGGTAGTCGATGCACATTCGAAACGATCCATCCTTCTTCTTGACAAATAAGACCGGAACTCCCCAAGGTGAGGAACTGGGTCTTATGAATCCCTTGTCAGAAAGTTCTTGGAGTTGGTCCGACAATTACTTCATTTCAGATAGAGCTAATCGATAAGGTGCTCGTGCTACAGGTGCAGCACCAGGTATCAAATCAAACTGAAATTCTACTTGTCGAGTTGGTGGAAGACCCGACAAGTCTTTAGGAAATACTTCAGGAAGATTTCGAACGATCGGTACGTCCTCAAGTCGCTTCTTCTCCGACTTATCTTCAGTCTCCTTTGTAGTAACATGTGCCAAAAATACGAGACATCCTCTTAGCATGTACTTTTGCGTTTTAGTACACGAGATGATGTTCAAACGAGTCTCGTTTCTTCGGTCGCTTCCGTCACCACGAACAATCAACGTTTCATTTCCTTAAGGAATACAAACGATTTTCTCGGCAAAAACAATGACAGCTTGGTGCTTTGCCAACCAATCCATACCAATTATGATGTCAAAACTACCAAGTTCTACGGGCATTAAGTTGATATTAAATGGATGATTTAAGAAATTTAATGTACAACCCTGAATGATAGCGTTTAACCCAATTATTCTCCCGTTAGCTAGTTCAACATCATAATAATGATCTAAGGTAGATGGCGTGATATCAATTTGGGAGCTAAATGCAGTAGACACAAAGCTTTTATCGACACAAGTATCAAATAAGACAGAAGCATAGCGGTTGTTTAGAAGGAACGTACCCGTAACGACGTTTGAGTCTGGGTTTGTCCCTACACGGCCTACCGCATATACTTTCGCTGGAGCATTGCCATTTCCACCTTGGTTACTATGGTTGTTGTTTTTCAGCTTTGGACACTCCTTCTTGAAATGTCCCTGGGCTCCACATTCATAGCAAGTAGGTTTCTGACCTGCCCCAGTGCCCCTTTGGTTGTTATCAGTATTGGCATTTGCAGTACTCCTACAGTCACGGGCCAGATGGCCAACTCTGTTGCACTTGTGGCATTTTGGAGCATACTGACCGTCATGGTGATAGTTGCATTTAGAGCACAGATGTTTGGATCCTCTGTAAGGTTTCTTCTCACCAGACCATGCAGCATAAGCCCTGCCAGTGTTCTGCCTCTTGTTCTGTTGTTGTTGTTGTTGTTGGTTATCATCTTGCTTTCTTTTGTTTTCACTCAATCGTTCAGCAAAAGTGCGGATCTTTTTGTCCATTATCTCAGTTGCAAATTCAATTGCATCCTACATGGTCTTTGGCTTAGATGCCATGACACTTCCGTGAATCATGTCGGGCAAACCACCGACATATTTCTCAATATTGTCTGACTCTTTAGGAAACATCCTAGCACACATCAATGCCAGTTCCTAAAATCGTTGGTTATAGCCTACCACGTCAGTACCTTTAACCTTCAAATTCCACATCTCACCCTCAAGTTTCTTAACCTCGCCCCTTGGGCAGTACTTGTCGGTCATCTTCTTTTTCAGGTTTGTCCAAGTTATTACATAAGCAACATCGTGACCAACAGTCTTAACGTGGGAGTTCCACCACGTTAGATCACTTCCAAGAAGAGTACAAGTGGAAAACTTGATTTGGTTTTCCACAGTGCAGTTGCTTATACAGAACACAGTTTCCATTCTTTAAACCACTGAGTCAACTCGACAACTCCTTCAGTACCCTTAAAGTATAGGGGTTTGCATTTCATGAAGTCTGGGTATGTCCACTCACGAGCAAGAGGAGCTTGTCTCCTTACACCTGTGCCTGAACCATGACTATCTTTGCCATTTCGGCTTCTGTCAGCATCACATGCTGCCAATGCATCAGCAACGCCTTGGCCGATTAGTCTCTTAAGTTGTTCATCAGTTATAGAAGTAGTAGGGGTGGTTGTTATGGCTGGTGTTGATTTGGTGGTTCTTTTTGGTGCCATTTTCTTCAAATCACAAGAAAATATAATACCCGTTAGATTTCATACAAATCATAACCATGACATGACATATACACAATAAATAAAGTGAGATCACATCGCACAGTGAAATATACAACTGAATTGAAATTAACAATGGTGTAGCTAAATCGACATTCATTCATAATAAATTCGATTGCAGACATGACATAATACATCCCTTCCATATATAATATGGAAAACATACATGACCTGGTTACAAAATGATCACTACACTTAGGTTACAAAATGAAAATAAAACATAGAGCCTTACTAGCCGGGAGTTACCCCATAATACTTAGTAGGCTATACAACATAGCTAAGACATAACCAGATCTAAGAATTACTACTGGCCTCCTCCGGTAAATCAGGATGTGTTGGATCCCTAGCAGGTGTCTGCGGACTCTGTAGTGCTGCCATTTGAGTCTGCAATGTCCTCAACAGAGTCAGTACCTCTGTGGGCTGTGTCTGTCTCCTGCGGTCTGCTGCCCGCAAATATCTAATCTCAGTCTGCTGTGCTAAAACCATAGTCCGTAGTCCTCTAACCTTAAATCGTGCCGTATCACTGGCATCCATAGACTGCACCCAATCCTCACGAGAGGCTTTGGCCTCACCCTCCATAAGTCTAGCTGTGCAAGCATGGACGCGCGTATCTCTACGAAGCAAGTTGAGCTGAGTGCTCATCAACAATCTATCATCCTGTGCATCATCAAGTCACCCATAGATCTCATTAGTATCCTGCCTAATAGTCGTGACAAAATTGGTCATACTCTATGCTATATTAGTCGATGCTGGTGTCCCCTGCATGTCCTTGCAATCTCATCTGGATCCACCTAAATATTGGTAATCCCGTAACCTATCTCCCTCTCTGGGTCACGTCTAATCTTGGCATCCAGAGAGCCAACAAAACCATAATCTGCTCTAAAGCCTCCAGTAGGCCTAGCAGTAGGATCAGATGAGCTCTCCCCGACCTCATATCTAGGACCGAGAGCAATGCACAACTTCTTCCAAGGCGGAAACGTAACCTCGGGAACACCCGCTTTACAGTCAATAGACAATAGAAGAAACGGTGGTGATGATGTAGGTAATGGTATAGGTAAAAGTGGTGGTGTCCCTGATAGTGGTGTCTCTGATCAAGATGGTAAGATGTAGGTAGATGGTGCAGCAGCTCTCATCATAGCCATAGATTCTCTGTATATGGAAGTACAATAGGTGGTGGTAGTGGTAGTGGATGAGAAGTAGATTGTGACTTGGCTCTCAACCGGATCATACTAGCTCTATAGCCCAATGGATGAGTAGGACTAGTAGGTAGTGGTGGAGGTGACATATGTAATGGTGATGATACTGGTAGTGGTGGAGATGTTATATGTGGTAGTAGTGATGAGTATGATGTAAGTGGTGATGGTGGCGGAGTAGATATGGCAAGAAATCTGTCAACCTCTGCCGCATACGAGAATGGAATAGGTGTCTGATCCCGGATAGACATCCTTGCAGTGGTACGACATGCGGGTGGTGGGACGGAGTCGGACGAAGCTAGGTGCTCCTCCTCCTCCTCATCCTTGTCCTCGTCCTCATCCTCCTCCTCGTCATCAGCATCATCTCTGAAGGAATCCTCCTCTTCCTCATCATCTCTGTCAGTGGGGTAATCAGTTGGATCCTCCTCAAGATCTTCATCATCCTCCTTAGGATCCTCCTCGGGATCGGACTCAATAATATAACCGGGTGAATCAGCAGTGGGTGAGACAGCAGCAGGCAGTGGCTGCTCCTCAGCTAGAAGCACATCATCCTCAGGTGGCATAAACTATGGGTATACCGGCTCAGGAACAAAATCTAGTAAAGGTGGTGCCTACTCTGGCTCAAGGCCAGGCACGTAATCTGGTGATGGTGTGGCCTGAAGAGCGGCCTCTACATAAGCATAAGGGTCCTATGGCATCATGGGCAGTCCATCATATCTATGTACCATGACTCCCGGAGATCCTATATTTGAAAAATCCTCGAACGGACTAGACACCTTTGTGTAAGTAACTGTGGAATCCTCTGAATCCGGCATGACAAAATCTAAAAATCAATAGTAACTTATATAAGTATTAATATAAGACTCTTATCGTAATATACATAGTATATTATAACATGTATATCAATC